>JBAMDN010000852.1:0-37447 GCA_037074945.1 Tetracladium marchalianum | reverse complement strand
ACTTGACACTTTTGCCCCGACCCGCTTTAAATTCATAGACCGTGGAGCACCTAGTTTGATTTGCGATCCCGAGTGTGACCTGAATGTAGCCGCAAACCGAGAGCCGCTTCCAATCCCACTTTACTTTCCAAGTTCGGGGCAACAGAATGTGTTTCCCCCGTTCGCCACAACTTTTCATTGGTGGCCCATCAAATGTCGAAAACGTGTGGGGTGTAATGTGGAGGTGGAGATACTGATATGAGTTCAATGACGGCCGAATTGGTGAATCATGATGGAGCCGCGTTGTGCTTTCTCGTAGTATTTCAATGCTGTCCTGTCGCGTCTCTTGCTCCCTCTTTTGTTTACAATCATATTTTTGTGACATTTTCTCTATTAGTTCTGCAAATCTTCAAAGAACATCATGTCGAACGGCTTGTTAAAAGTTGATGGTACCCGCATCGTTGATGCAAAGGGTAGTACTGTCCTTCTGCGTGGTGTAAGTCTCTCAATAACAATATCTTGCTAGAAGCTAACTTGCCGTTCAGACAGCCCTCGGAGGATGGATGCTGATGGAGAACTTCATGAACGGCTTTCCTGGTAGAGAGTGTCAGATTAGGGAAGCTCTTCTTGAAGTTCTTGGGGAAAAAAAGTCCGAATATTTCTTCGACAGATTTCTCGAGTACTTCTTCACTGAAGAAGACGCAAAGTTCCTAGCTTCTTTAGGAATCAACTCCTTGAGATTAGGTTTCAATTACCATCATTTCGAAGACGACATGAACCCGATGGTGATCAAAGAGGAAGGATTCAAACACATCGATAGAGTTGTCGCCCTGGTAAGCTATCCTCCGTTCCACGATCCTCTCCGAGCAGCAAGTAACATTGCAAACTTTAGTGTGCGAAGTACGGAATATACACAATTCTCGACCTGCATGCAGCCCCAGGTGGTCAATCCCAGGACTGGCACTGTGACAATCCAACCGGTTACGCTGCTTTCTGGGATCATAAACACTTTCAAGACCGAGTCATCAATCTCTGGGAGGTGTTGGCCGTGAGATACAAAGAGAATGCTTGGATTGCAGGGTATAACCTCCTGAATGAGCCTGCTGATAAGCAATGGACTCGTCTGCTGGCTTTCTACGATCGTATTATCCCAGCGGTCCGCGCGATTGATCCTGATCATATCCTATTCTTGGAGGGAAACACTTTCAGCATGGACTTTTCTGGTTTTTCCAGCGTGTTTCCTAATTCTGTGTATGCGATCCATGACTACTGTGGATTTGGATTCCCGAACCGAATTGGCAGATATATAGGAGAAAAGGAGCAAGACATCTATATTCGGAAGATGTATGATCGAAAGGTTGAGTTCATGAAGAAGCACAACGTACCAATTTGGAATGGTAGGGCAATGTTTGTGACGAATGAAACAGCCGTGCTAACAGAACTCAGGTGAATTCGGGCCAATATATGAGAAGGAGACCAACCCAGAGTGGGAAGTCCAGAATGAAGAGCGCTACAATATGCTTGGTAAACAAATGGAGATCTACACGGCAGAAGAAATCGGTATGTAGTCGTTCGAAATCTTGCGACGATTTGCTAATTTGGAATAGCATGGTCAATCTGGTCCTATAAAGATGTCAACGTCATGGGCATGGTCTACATGAAGGACGATACGCCATGGAAGAAACTTCTTGCTCCCATCTTGGAGAAAAAGCGCGCAATGGCAGTAGACTCTTGGGCTTATGATGATGCACATCTCCAGGAAGGCCTGTTTGGACCGTTGCATAAGTGGTTTGAAGATAATATTCCAGAACAGCACAGCAAGAAGTATCCATGGCAATGGCGGATGCACATGCATGTCTTCCGTGGAATTCGAGGTATAACACTTGCTGAGTATATGATTCCGGAATGGGCTGAGCTGTTCAGAGGGAAGAGTCTAGAAGAACTTGATGCGCTGGCCGCAAGTTGGAAGTTTGAGAACTGTGCAGGCAGAGAGAGGCTAAACCAGATGCTGGGCAAATTTGCAGTGATGAAGGCCGATGATTCCAGATTAGTTGGAAAGGTCATCCCATCAGCTGAACTACCAGATGAAGGCGTCTTTGAGATTTCTCCTCAAGAGAAAGCGAAACTGCAGGAGAAGGCAGCAGAGCAGGCGAGAGTAAGAGCAATGCTTGTGGACGCTGCTGGGAGGGAGAAAGTGCCGGTTAAGGTGGCCGTAGAAGTAGCGTAGGGCATTTTGTCTCTGCTCAATTCATTCAATATAACGCTTCTGTGTTCTTCAATTAGCAAGGGGACCGTTTTTACACAAAATGAACGATTATCCAGGTTAATATTCATGTACCGTTCTTTCCCGTGAGATGGCAGAAGCCGGCATATGTGGAACGATACTACCATCAGAGCTGGGTCGCTTCCTCATATGCAATTAATGACCAACAGAAAAGATACATAAGAGTAGATGATTCCTTCAAGACATGTGTGAAGAGGCCACGGTCGCGATGTGAAATGTGGTTCGTTGATAGAGCTGGTGGAGTTTCATGATGCAGCTCAGCTCACTAATTACTGTAAATACAAGTGCCAAGACTCTCCCTAGGGTGCTACTGTACAACTTCCAGCCTCCAACGACGTCCACCTCCACAACTCCAAACCCGTGAATCGATTACCACACGCCTCTGTTCATATCTCCTTTTTCTACCTCTAGCCAATCCCTTCATTTCTCTCTTTCCTTGATCCATCAAATATTCTGTTTCCTTTTCCAAACCAATTACCCCTCCATGAACCGATCTCCAAGGCTCAAGAATGGCACGAACCGCGACCCAACAACACGTCGACGTGCAGCCCAAGCCTGCGCAACCTGTCGCTCCAGAAAGGTCCGATGTGACGCAGGAATACCCAAGTGCGGATTGTGCGTCAGTCTGGATGTCGAATGTGCATATTTAAACCCTGAAACTACGAGATTGGACCCAAATACACGCTTGCTGCTGGATCGGATACAGCACTTGGAGGACCGCATCTTTCCTCCACACCCACCGGCAGGCATACAACCTACCACTCAACTATCTGCCAATAAATCTTCGCCTTTACCCTCTATTCAAACACTCGAAGATTCATATAGCAGATCATTCCGTCCTGGTGTCAATGTGGATGGACTTGCTCAAAGCGACGCCTTGACTCTCCCAGTCTTGCACAATGGGAAATCCAATAATGTTTACCATTGGAACGTGGTTCAATCTCTCCTATCACAATCGGAGGATGCTCTCACTCATATAGGTGATGGAAGTTTGGACCTGCCAGATGCCACGGATGTGTTACTACTCTCTGATATTGGGGAACCAGCTACAGCTGAGGTCAATTCCTGGCACATTTTCGACGAAATGACAATAGACCATACGAGCCAAGGCCAGTTTCAGGAGCTAGACGACTATAACTCTCGGCTAGAACATCACTGCAAAGATCTAGTGCAAGAATACTTTACTAATGTTCATGTTTTTTATCCCATCTTGTCAAAAGCAGAACTGTTCGAGAACTTACGTAGAGTTGCTGAGCTCGAAAAGTATGGACGGACACACCAGGCGGAGGTCAGTATCAGTAAATACTGTCTTCTCTTGATGGTTCTATGTCTTGGTTCATCTGCGAGATCCGAAGAATTTCTTCTTTTCTCGGATGCCCATCATGCCAACACTAATTCCACGGGAATTAGCAGGTCTGTTACTTCGAGTGATGAAGCTTTCGCCTCGTTCAACAGTACACTTTGGCCAAAGGCTAAACTACTTTTGGGGATTGTATCCATGGAAAATAGCATTGAAGCAGCACAATGCTTTGCTCTTTCTAGGTAGGCTATGTCTTTCTTTTCCTTATCGTGTTGCAATTCATTTACCTTTTGCTTTTCATTTGTCTTCGAATGAGCTATCCTACACCAATATGCTGAGTATTGATAGCGTTTATCTGGGCGCTAAAGGAAGTACCTTGGACAGTGAATATCAAATTCATATGGCAGCGAGAAAAGTTGGGATACTCACAAAACGGTACTTGTTCCGTTCCGTTCTATCAGAGCATTTCTCAAGTCCACTAGAACATTTCTCCAAACCCAAGGTACCCCTAAGTTTTCGGACTCCTTTTGCCGACTATTTTGGGTCGTCTATGTCTACGAGAGTGATTTTGCCATGGAGCTATCCATGACTCCTCCGTCTGGAATTACACAGTTCGAAGAATTGGTGCCATACCCAAGTTCAGAGAATGCGGTCATAAACGCGGACACACATATGCAAATGGGGGCCAGTAGTCCATATGATATGCAAGACGACTCGACTTCATCTCCCAAGTCACCACATTTAGACCTGGCTGCTTTTCAGATTAGTACCAATTCTGCCATTCGCCGATTTTTAAACCGCATCACGGCCGTAGTCTACAATCCGGCAGAAACCTGGCGCAAACAAAACACCGCAAACTATACCAGCTGGCTCCTCAACATGACCAACGAGCTTCAAAGTCACCACGAGGCCATTCATGGAAACCTCCCTTCGTTTTTGCTTTCTACAGATCCGGCCGTATTCTGGTACAATGGGTCTGCCTCGACACCACGAGACGCTCGTAAATTTTCCAATCATTTATGGAATGTCTCTCGTCTAAGAGGTCGATATTGCGCTGGCCAATACCTGATTACTCGAGCATCATTTGAGCTGCTTCTCCTCAATCCCGAAGTGGTCGAAGCCCATCGATCTGGTACCGCGATCATGGAGAAATGCATGACGTGTATCAAGTCCTGTATAGATTTTATCAAGATTTTCAGCATAGAGCCAGTCAACTGCATAACCAATGTCTTTGTAACGGGCATGGCGTAAGTCGTGGTTCCAAACATGGGAGAACTTTTGACTGACTAAGACATCAGGACGTTTGCCATGGTTATCATCCTCATGATATCTACGACATCCATCTCTTTTCAGAGAATGCTACCGCCTGATATTGACTCGTATATCTGGATGGGGCAAAGGAATTTAGAGCGCTTTAGTAAAAGTGTTGCTGGATTTGAGTGGCATTTGAGGGAGTTAAAGAGGCTTGATCAGGCCAGGAAGAGTTATAGAAAGGAGCGTTGAAATTTTGAGCCTTTTGATCGCAAGGTCAGCACAAAGACATACCTATCCCATCTACTGATATAAATCATCGCGGTGTCTGAAGTATCAAGCATGCCCATGACCAAATGTTTGAGTTATGGAGCCTGCTGCTGAGTCGAAGAGATGTTTCCCCATCCAACTAATATGGCTAATATCAAGCCACTGAAGTCATCCGAACAAATCACTTTCATCCTATTACCACAATAGTATTCGGCATACTGATATCATGTATTATGAGAATTAAATAATTAACGTCTCCATGATCACGTGAACTCAAAGTCATCAGGAAGTGGAAGTTACCCCGCCAAAAAATAAAAGACCCCGCCATCGACATCTTCAACTGAATCCTTCGAGCACAACAAGATTCCACATCCCTTTCCACGGCCCATTCCATACTCAATCATGGATTTCGATATCAAGATGCGTGCGTACAGGGCACTGTCTCCTTCTAGATCCAGCTAACATCAATCAGCGCAGTCCATGACTTCGGACAGGACATCCTTCGCATACTCCTCCGTAATAGACCGATACCCAGTCATTCTGGTAATTGGGCACTCCAAAACTACACTGGATATGGGGCTGATAAGACTTGAATAGACGGGTGCAATTGACGACGTCCATAAAGCAGTATCGGAAGCCACTGGGGAAGAAAAGAAGGTGGAGGGAAAGGCAATAGTCGCTGAGCTTGCAAAGCTCAAATACGAGATTCTACATGACAGGCAGATCACGTATGGATTGATCTTGCACGCCTTGCACAAATGTAGCTGACTGTATAACTCATAGTCCGCTGGCTGACGATGGAAAGCCTGATATTGCAGGGTATAACAAGGAAATGGAGCAGCTAGGATATCCGAAGTGGTTTGGTGCTCCTTGGTTATTTGTTGAATGTTACCTCTACCGGTACGTAAACCATTGTTCAAGTGAATCGGTCAAAAACTTGTATAGTACTGATATAGAAACTCAGACGCATAAATACCTTCTTCTCACTCTCAACTCACTGGAAATCTTATGATGTATTCGCCGTCCAAAAGATGTCTACCTTCCGCTCCTCCCGTCCAGCCGTCATCGAGCTCGCAGAACGTTACCACGAACTTATTACCCAGATAAAATCCAAGAGCCGCGATTCCTCTCCCGAAGCTGAAGAAGCCGAGAATCTTTTGTTTAGGGAAATCTGCGAAATCTGTCTCTGGGGAAATGCCACCGACCTCTCCCTCCTGACAACCCTGACATACGAAGACATTCAGAAGCTACAAGGATCAGAAGCACGCAAAGCAAGCGAGAAGAATATCCTCGTTAATGATTTGGAAGCAGCGTACGCCGTGTTGAAGAAAGCGCAGAAAGAGGGAAAGGCCGAGAGAAGAGTTGATATCGTGTTAGACAATGCTGGTTTCGAACTATACGTCGATCTCATTCTTGCCGGATTTTTGATCTCAGCTGGCTTGGCTACAAATGTAGTTCTACATCCCAAATCAATCCCTTGGTTTGTCTCGGATGTATTACCAGGCGATTTCGCGGCGTTGTTGAATGCGCTTGCCAACCCCCAGAGCTTTTACTCTACTCCTTCAGAGGATGAGAAAGCAGCAGGCAAAACTCCTGAGCCACTTACCAAAAAAGAGGAAGAGGAGTTGGGATTCCTTTTTAGCGAGTGGAGTGGCATGCACGCCGAGGGACAGTTGACGATACGACCAAATGATTTCTGGACTGAGGGAGGAAGTTTCTGGAGATTACCTGGCACAGCTAAGGAGTTGCACGAGGACTTAAAGGAAAGTGAGATTGTGGTTTTCAAGGGTGATTTGAATTATCGAAAGCTGGTCGCTGATGTTTGTTCCCCTCTTCTTTCTTACCATTCAATCTTCATGTTACACTGTTTCAGGAAGTTTTTTCTAACAAACATTTTTCTTTGTTGTAGGGAATGTGGGATCCAACTACACCTTTCGTGGAAGCCATTGGACCATTGGGCCCTGGTTCAGGAGTCAACGTGTTATCACTCCGAACTTGCAAAGCAGACGTTGTGGTAGGCCTGAAGCGAGGTCAAGATGAAGAATTGAAAGCGACAGAAAATGGAGGTGGTGATAGTGGAGCAAGGAAATGGGCGTGGAGTGGAAAGTGGGCGGTCATCTCATTTTCTGGTGGTAAATGAGATTTTTTGGCTTGATGATGAACAGGAATGAGAATGGGAGTGAAAAGAATAGACAAGAAACTTGGGCAGGCATAAACTAGAAAGTAGAAAGAATAGATCTTGATCACCTCCGTAGCTTACTGAGTGAGACTTTGGGCAATGAATCGAAACTTCACAAGTTTATGTGAAGAGACACTGATATTTTAGCCTTGCGATGAGGAGTGTTCGCCCGCCTTGCCTCGATGCAGTTGACCAGAGGTGACTTTGAAGCTGAATAAACATTATCATCTCGGACCGATGACTCGCGCTTACTTATTATTTATAAGAAGCGAAATTATCTACATCACAATAATCAGACGAAGGAAGACCAGTTATACAAAACCCTTGCATGCATATATTTCCATCCCACCTCTATCTACCAAAACTCAGCATCTGAATATGTCCAACATCTGGACATCTTACATACCAAACATTCATCCAGAAAACGCCTTCACTTCCAATCAAACATAATTTCCAATCATCCTCCTTCTCTTTCATTTATTCCTTCTCTCTCTCCTTCCCAAGTACCATGCACACATAACACATCGATTTTCGCTTTCAAGTTTGCAAAAACCATCTCCTACCAAGTCGTTATCATCAAACTCAACAATGTGAGTGGGTTTGAAGATGAGGCGGGCCACTGGCCAATGCCGTCACTGATTTGAGTTGTCCTAAAAATAAAATATATGGTTAGCCTTGATCAATCATAGCGACAAACGACAAATCCGATTTTCAAAGCTGGAAAGAAAACAGGTTGTTGAGTCACGTCTTCTTCCACTTGGAGAGTAGAGAGACAGATTCATGATTGGTTGTTGAGACTTCTCATCGCGAGAGATAAATTTCACTTCGAACTCCTAATCCACCACCTTCTTCGATTCCTCAATCCGACACACGACTCAACTGGGCTACTAGTGTATCAAGCTCACGCCTCGACAGTTCCACTCGCTGATCAAACCCATAACTCGCCTTCACGCCTCGCAACTTCTCATCCAGCTCACCGATGTAACTCAAAACTCAACCACCCATCCATTCAACTTCTCACCATCTCGCTTTCCTATCGCCTTAAATATTCGTCGCCTCCTCTCCACGAAATATTCTTTAGCTCCCTTCTCGACATCATTCCCCTACACCTCGATATTCAGACACTCCTCGTCGCTTCCCCTCTCTCTACCAACACATCATCACAACACACTTCAATGCAATTCAACACAACACGTAAAGAAACAAAAGAAAAAAAAACACAACCTAATAGAAAGGGAACGAAACAAACTCACCATACTCAACATAAACCAATCGCATCCGGGGTATTGAAGATCTCCCACCACAACTAACCACCCCCCCCCCCCGAATTCCGCCGTCTTCCACTACCTCATAACCGAATCCCACTACAACGGTGGTCAAACACAGTTGCCCGATTACCACTAGGTGTCGATACAGTCTGTCGAAAATGAACCTCTTGATTGGAGTTCTCAGTGTGAGCTGGCTGGCATTGCTGAGAAGCACCAGCAGAGCTTTGCTCGTTTTTGACCTGGGCTATCAAGGCAGTGAGAGCATAGCACTTGATGCAGGTGTCTGCTTCGATGTCGTCTTTGGTTGGATTTGAACATGCTCTCTCTGCCGCGCGATCTTTGCAAGTGCGTCGGGTGTAGGTGAGGCAATGGCATGTGTGGTGGAGGTAAGTGATTTCGCACATGTCGGCTTGGGAATGTGGTGGATGTGGGTGATTTCAGGTGGGAGGTAATGAGGGATGAGTAGGTAAGCTAGGTATGTTAAGACTTTGTCGAGATCTGCAGAAGTTTGATGGTGTAACTCTCAAAATGTTGGACGAAACTTGGTCGATAGTGTTTTGAGATAACGAAGGATAAGTAGGTAGGTAAGATATGTAAAGACTTGTCAAGGGTCGCAACTCTTGAATTGCAGTAATTTTTAAATGTCTGTCAGAAGAACTTTGAGAAATATCGGAGGGCTACACTCAATGTCGATGTCGTGAAAATCAAAAAGAAGGAAAGCCCCGACACCCACGAACTCAGAACCTCCTTTTATAGCCAATTAAGCGCGGCAGTAGTGAATATCGTGAATAAGTGAGTAGTCTACTATGAATCACAGCCATTTCCATTGCTGTGCCTAGCACAGAATCGTGACTGAAAGTAGTGAATAGATACGGGTGAATGAGCATGCAGGTACCCGTCAAGAACCTCGGAGTTCGAGGATCTATGGATGATAGATTTGATTGAGTGATGTTTTATCATTAGATTAAGTGCAATATAAATACCACCTAGCTTTGCGCTACCAATACAGAACTATGAATAAAAAAAAATGCAAAGCGTATGTCGTCTGGGACGAGAAATGCTAGCACTTACCCTCATCGTCCTCATTGCCTCGACCTCCTCTTCTTTTTCCAATTATTCCACACCAAGACTAGAGAGATTGTTCGTATCTGGAAAAATATGATTTCTGTGTGAAATCGAATCAAGAATTGAACATAGAACTCAGTGCAATGAGAGTTGTTGGGAAAATATAAATGGAATGTAAGCCGCTCCATGACGAGCTTTAATAAGAAAAGCTGCAGCCGAATGCACTAATTGGGCAGGAAATGATTGATTCAACCGGTTATTCACTCTTGAGAAGACCAAAGTGAAGAAAGTAGCCTTGCCACTTGGTATGCTTGTTATTCAGAGCTCAGTCTACATCGCTTGAGTGATCACTGAATAAAGGGTGATGAATTCAGCAAAGAATAAGGGTACGGATCAGTTTCGCCCAGGAATTATTCATCACCATGTGAGTTTCCACTCACTAAGAGTGAAGATGGAAGTTTAAGAATGAAAGATTAAAGGCGAACGATTAAAGATGAAAGACTGCAATTAAAGAATCCGTCTCATGCTTATAAAAGGTGCGATCAAGTACCACGAAAACTAAGTAGCCGTTCGGTTTCGAGCAAACCCATGAAGAATCCAACTCCACTCTCATGTCATCGCATTCGTAAATTGGTATATCCTCCCAATCCCACCACTCTTATGCTAAAAACACCACATCCGTGATCCACTAACCAATTCGCCATTAACGTAAGGTCATAACTCATTGTTCCATTACCAATCGATTGGTGTCGTTTAGACTTGCTTCCCGTGACGTAGCAACTTCCATGTCTTGAAACCAATATTTCCAAACATGGCGACAATAGCCAAGACAATGAAGATCTTGAGGAATTCGTACCACCTGGCAAGCTTGACTTCGGTTTCGATAAAGTCATACTTGACCCTGCCAACGGGCGATTGTCCCTGGTTGTCATCTGCGTTCGAGGGGAATCGTCCAGTTGTGAGATATTGCTCCATCAAAGCATCCTTCTCGACCCAGCGCTTCTGTAGCCATGCATCAAATTCTTCGACGGTGTCAAGAGGAATGTCTTTTACGGCAAAGCGTCTCCAGTACATGTTTACGGATCCAGGAGGTCGGCCTTGAAGATAAATTGACCGGAGAGTAAACAGATCTTGTCCGTATTGGCCACGACTGAGTTGGATTAGCGAGATACTTATGTCAAGTATGGACTCACTTACGGAACTCCCTCATAAGCCAAGGTACAATCATACACATAGTCGATTGTACCCTTCAACTCTGTCAGGCAAAAGTATGTCCCAGTAGCCCTAGGCAATAGCTGATGCTCCAGATCTTTCACTCCGGTTTTATCTGCCCAGGCTCGGCTTCTATTTCTAGTATTTGCACTCAGATTTGTGCCTTCTGGGAACAACATGAGCCACATGGGATCCAGTCCCGAAGTTCCCGACAGAGGGCCGGAATGAACTTCCTTCAATTTTCGCAGTCGATGCTGCATTCTCGGCTGGTCAATGGCCATTTTTCTTGACATGAAGATGAAACCATAGAACATCATTCCCAATCCGAGGATAGGAATGTACTTGAGGTTGTCCCGAAGAATAATGTAAATATGCCCGTGCATGCCTGGGGTATTGGTGTATGCCGTCCACCAAAGGTAAAGCCAATCAGAGTATAGCTAAGTATATCAGTATGGCAATTATAACAACCTAGAGGTCCATCCATACCTGATGATTTGCTATCATAATAATCCTGTCTGGAAAGTCCAGCTCTACTCTCCCATCTTTTGTCTTCCGGATCTGTCCGGCCACTGATGAATCCCCACTAATTCGAATCATCGTAGGGCTAAACCAGTGGGTGAGGTTGGTCACGAAGAGGGCAAATGACTGTTTCGTCAGCGCCATATAGGCGTAGTACAGATCACGGTTGATCCAGTACAGAGGTGCGCCGATTAGTTGTGTGAGCACGATCCTAGCATGATCAGCATGAGGGTAAAGCTCTCGGGAGCAAGTCTTGATACGTACGTGGTACAAGAACCGACCCAGAATGTAAAAATAACCACCATTCGAAGTAACTGTGCAGCTACTCCATGTTTCGAGTCCCCTGCAGGATGCGCCATCTTCTCTTTGAACGAAGCTTTAGCTGCTGCGACTGGAGAGGCATGTTGCCTTTGGCGTAGGCCTCCTTTCTCTGTGATATCTTTCTCCATGGTTTTGGTTCGAATATGCGTAAGTGTGTAGAAGGGAAGGTAACTTGGGTTGCGATTCAGATAACGAAGCAGGATTTACTCCGTCTCACATGCACACCACCTCGGAAGCTGTGGGAGGCAGACAGGTGATGACGATGAGTCAAGTTGTAGAATAAAATATTGACGAACAGCAGAGATCCCTTCGCTCTTCATATCTTTTGTGAACTGAGTAGTAATAAAAATGAAGTTGATTCGGAGCTGGCGGGAGTAGTCAGGCCCCGATTAAGATCGTGTGCTCACAGCTCAGGCAGACCTAGGTCAGCCTTGCTGACTGATTCGGCTGTAGCCAATAGGCGGCGGGGAAGCTGCACAAGTAAGACATTAGCACCGTCACGGGGAGGACTTGATGATGTCTGTATCTCTTGATGGATTTTCGAAAGAATCAAAAATAATACTAGAAGTAAGAATGCAACAAGGCCGTCTTGTAGAGTTTTCTTAATGTTTATGCGGCTGTGAAGTGTTGGTGATGTACGCCAAGTATTGCAGCCTTCCGTGATGACAGGACAGCAGGCTAAACTCGCAACTCCAAGCCGGACATCCTTCCTCTTCTGTTCAACACCATTTCAACATGATCGCCAGGTTGCCAAGGGAAGTCGTGTGGAGGAGAGCTTTCAGCAGTACGGTCCGAAGAAGAGAGATTCAAGATGCAGAGAGTTTACCAGATAGAATAATACCTAGATATCTGGGTAAGTCCATGGGCAAAATTTGGAGCTTCTGCTAACCGCTGCCAAAAGAAACAAAGACAAGTGATTTACTTTCGCTACAATGGCCTTCACCTCCTCGAAATATCCTCATGATCAAGAAAGACCGGTCGCCGCATGTTGCGGAGTCTTTGGTTGAATATGCAAAGTTAGTTCGGTTGCTTGTGGTACATTTCTCTGCTAACCTTCAGACATATCCATACAAATTACGATAATGTCTCCCTCATCTTCGAACCTCGAGTCGCAGCTCAAATCCACAAGTCATTCCCTTTTCCAATTTATACGACGAGCACGAACGATGATCTACCAAAGAAGGTCGATATGACAACAACGCTAGGAGGAGACGGGACTATATTGCACGCCTCCTCGCTATTTAGCACAACACCAAATGTCCCGCCAATTCTCTCGTTCAGCATGGGTACTCTAGGATTTCTTGGAGAATGGAAGTTTGAAGAGTTCAAAAGAGCATTTAGGGAGGTTTACATGTCCGGAGCTGGCGCCGGATCACATTTGTTTCAGGATCAAAAACACCCACATGTGCAAAGCGAGGAGAGTGCTACGGCCGATATCATCACTGGATGGTCGAGCATCAGAGGAAAGAGCATGGGTCCTGCACGAAGTTCGAAGATCTTGTTGAGAAATCGATTGAAGGTTGGAGTCTTCGATCGCGACGGAAATCGTCATATTGGAGACACTTTCAACGAAGTTGGTGGAGATGTGCATGCTATGAACGAAGTCATAATCCACAGAGGAATAGAGGCGCATTTAACGATAATTGAGATTTATGTTGGCGGGCGATTCTTAACAGAAGCCGTTGCCGATGGGATGATCATTTCGACACCAACTGGAAGTACAGCCTACAGTTTGAGTTCTGGAGGCAGCATCATTCATCCTTTGGTCAACAGTTTGCTGATGACTCCAATTTGTCCTAGAAGTCTGTCTTTCCGGCCTCTGGTTCTCCCTGCAAATACCCCAATTACTCTTCGAGTGAGTGAAAAGAATAGAGGGAGAGAATTAGAAGTCAGCATAGATGGAAGGAGAAGAAGTAAAGGAGTAGGCGTCGGAATGGAGGTCAGGGTTGAGGGAGAAAAGATCTCCAAGGGTACCGAGTGGGTTGGAGGGGTACCTTGTGTGATGAGAGGAGCAAAGAGTGGAATTGAGGATGATGATGGATGGGTAGGCGGTTTGAATGGGCTTTTGAAGTTCAACTTCCCATTTGGAGAGAACAACGAGAGAGACTGAAAGAACGGAGAAAGATATTTGATACAAGAGGAATGTCTGAGTATTCCGAGCCGGTTGTAACAATACCTTCGCTTCACGATACCCACCCGTTTGTCAAGACATACACGTTAGCATTTCGAAGAGAACATAGGACATATAATAATACTGTACTTTTATGTACTAAAGTAATATTTCAAGATTTCACCTATGCACTCTCCACTACCACGCTAGCTGTCTTTTTTAAACCAGAATATTCGACCAATCCTCCTTCTTCACAAACTCCTCCCAACTGGTCACAGGACACGGAACACCCAACTAACAAAAGATTAGCTCAATCACAACACGCACACATCAATGAAAAATCAAAAACTCACATCTCCAGGAAAAACAATACTTTCGTCCCCACCCGCATACCCAAACTCATCAATAAAAGACATCATATCACCAATCTCCCTCCCCAACCCCGGCACAGAGATGAACTTCTCATACACCTCCACAGGCACAGAGTCAAAAGCACCAAACGGCACTTTATTAATCTCACACAGGACTTTGAGTGAGTCTGTCCATGAGATCATAGAGCCTACTCCTAGGATTCGCTTGCCTGCTGGTGCTTGTATGGCAGCGTATACGATGTTGCCCAGGTCGGCGGAAACGTTGATTTGAGGGACGGGATTGAGTCCACTACCCGGGAGGGCGATGTGGTAGGCGCCCTTTTCATCCTGTTTTTTTGATGTTTAATCAATAACATTCTTAAAGTAGTTAAGAGTGAAACACTTACCTTCCTAGGAACTAAATACCTCCTCCAATTCTCCATATAACTCCCCACCACCAACACCGACATCTTCCCCGCCAACTGTTTTTCATACCTTTCATTCACGTACTCCACCATCCTCGCCTTCGAGTCAAAATGATACACTCCGGCATACTTACCCCTACTCAACCTCTCCGCATCAACAGACGCACTCAAAATCAATCTCTCCAACCCTTCCACTTTCGCAGCAATATCTACAATTCCCTTCCCCTGTCGGAGTTCCTCTTCATAACAATATTGATTCACTGTTTGCCCTGGGGAGAGTAAGGTAGAGATGGAAGGGTTGTAGAAACTGTCGTAGTAGTTCGTTACGGAGAAGATGACGTGCGCGCCGGTGAAGGCGGGAATGAGAGTTGAGGGGATGTTGAGGTTTGCTTGGAAGATTTCGACGCCAAGGGAGGCCCAGTGTTGCGCGCTGGCTTTGGTGATGTCGCGGGTTATGCCGCGGACGTGCCAGGAGGAGGGGTGGGATAGGAAGGTGGTGGCTACGGAACTGCCCTGGTTATTGGGGGATCGAGTTAGTATTTTGTTTTTCCTTGGGGAGATGTTTTAACTGTATTCGAATTGGAAGGGAAAGGAAGGGAGAAGAGAGTTTTGAGGGGAGTTTACTTGAAGTCCAGTGATTCCGAGGACTACGATGATTTTCTTGGTCATTTTTGCTTGTGAGTATTTTAGTTCGGGTTTTTGAGTCGAAGATTGCGAAGTTATGAGATTTGGAAAACTGCGAGATGGTGATATTCTGGGAATTGGGATCTTGAAATGGTGATAGAATATACTTTGTGATGGACGATGAGTGTTTATATATACTTCGTCCTCAAACTCAACTCCACATCACTCACTCTTCACATCCTCTCTCGCTCGCTACCACTCCGAAAGTCTCAATACAGGATCTCAAATGGACACTTGAAAATCTCCATGTCCGAGATCTTCATATCGGAGCATCAAGCAACAATAAGCTCCGTTTGATGTTGTCTATACAGAGTGCCCAGCCAGAGCTTGGCAAGTTTTTGCACAATCGGTGCTTCGGAGGCGAGTAGCCACCGCTCTCTCCCTACGGAGTACTGCAATTGCTTTGAAAAGTATGTTCTTGTATTGAATATGAGTCAAATGAACTTTTTTGGACTCTTTTTTATAATGTTTTCAGGAAGATAAGGCAATGTTTGCTAGGGTTGGTCTGAATGTTGTGTTGTGGTTCAATGGGTGAAGGATGTCAGAGCATGAAGGAGGGGTGTCTCGCGGTTGTTAGTGTTGGGTGTTGGGTAGGAATTCTCTCGGTTCGGTTCTGGCGAAACAACACATCATCAACACAACGCAGGTCTACTCCCCAACTCTACAGTACCAACCTAACTTACAGTACCCGTTCGCTAACACCCGTGGTTCCACGACAGTAACTTTATTACCACGAGTTTCTTTCCGTTGAAGATTGAAGATTATCTTGTTAATGAATTCTCAAGTTTTGTTTGATTTTCAGTTCACAACATAATCACAATATTCGCATGCACAAAATCAATGAGGAGAGAGGGGAATAGATTCATGAACTCTTTTCCATTACTACTATTTTGCCTCCTCCGGCTTGACTATTAAGAAATGGTAGCAACAAATGAAAGGCTTCCCCTCGACGCCAAAACTCCTGTATGAGGGAGGACGGAAGTATCTCAACCTCTGAAAAGACGACGTAAAAGTAAAAATGAATAAAACAAGGGGAATTTTGAAATATACTGTATGTGCCCCGCTGCCCTCTCTTTCTATCCATCCATTCGTCCATCAATTGAAATATCGACATCCTCCATCCACCACTAA
The DNA here is from genome assembly GCA_037074945.1 of Tetracladium marchalianum. Lineage (NCBI taxonomy): Eukaryota > Fungi > Ascomycota > Leotiomycetes > Helotiales > Tetracladium > Tetracladium marchalianum. Next base: position 21,099 of record JBAMDN010000852.1, on the reverse strand, counting down.
CCATCACCCATATATGTATATACCGAGGTGCGTTCGTCCCTCATCAACTTCCACCACCCGCGAAAGCAGTTTCCGTCATGAAGCAGTACCAAACTCCTCACTAACATCCAACCTCGTACTGATAGTCTTCACCACCTCAACACCAGAATTCTTCCTCGCCAACAGAACAGCTTCCCTCACTTCCCTCATATCACGTTCCATCTCTCTTCTCTCACGCTCGCGGTATGCGCGACTTCCGATTTTGGGACTTAGTGGGTCGACTAATTCTTCTTCGTCTTCGTCTTGCCTGATTGGCGGTGCGGAATGAGAGCATCGTGTATGTGTATGTATATGTGCCGAGTTGGAGTTGGCATTGTTGGGGGTCTTGATTGAAGGAGGTAGGCAACAAGAAGGGCATGGCTCACTCCAGATAGCAGTAGAGATATTACTCACAGTTGGGTTCGTGATGTGAGAGAGCGATGATTTGCGAATAGGCAAGAGTTTGAAGTTTCCTTCTGGTTGTTTTTGTTGTTTTTCAGTCTGCCCAGCTTCGATATCAATGTCTTTCCCTCCTTGTGAAGTATTCCTGCTATTGGAGTTCGTCTTCAGTGTAAACAACGGAAACGGAACATGAAGATGTGTACGCCAAGTTGACAGAAGACCCTTATTTTGGGGGTATGTGACAGCAGGAGGAAGTTCTTGAATGGGATTCAAGATGGGAATTGATTGATCGAAATCACCAGGTGGTGCAGGTGTGATGGCATCGATACCTTGGAAAGAACGATATGTCGATGATGGCGCGGCGGAAGATGAACATGATGATGTTTCTTTGTGGGGTGAGGCGATGCTGGCATTGGTGGTGTTTGATTTTATTGATGCGAGTGCAAAGGTGTTGGTAGTTGATGTGGCTTGTGAGCCTTTGCGTGATGTGAAAGTTCTGCGTTGGGTGATGTTAGGAAGAATTTAGGAAAGAGATGGGAACGTGTTGAAGGAGGCACTTACTCTTCAGAGCCAATAACTGTAGTACCTTGGCTATCCTTCCTCGAACCCTCAAAGAACTTCAATGTTTTCCCGACCAAATCGAAGTTGGTTGATAAACTTGGAGTTGAACCACACTCACTCAGTCTCCTCAATCGTCTCGACTCCAACGACTCCTTCAAACTCGGAAAGATACATCCCAGCCCTAACACAAGCAATCCCTTCCTATACACCTCCAACGACTCACTGGTGAAACCAAAGAATGCAAAAACCTGAAAACACAACGCAATCGTAAACCACCCATAATACTGCAAATTCGGGATATCCGCCGTACTGAAGAAAATGACATTATTCCACGCCAGAGGGTTATGCGTGCGTGCGAAACTGTAGTTGTGGATTTTCTTGGGGATGTTGACGTAGAAGCAGTATGCTTCGATGGGGATGAGGAACACGAGGAGGAAACAGGCGATGATGAAGAGTTTGAGGTAGCGACGCGCTGTGAAGCCTGAGCTGCTGGTTGTGAGGGCGCGAGAGAGGTCTGTTCGGAGCTTGCGGAGACGGTGGATGATTGTTACTTGGGTGAGGTGTTAAATTTGCTTTTTGTTGCGAAGTAGAGGGAAGGTTTGTGAGCTGAGATGTGTGTGAGAGAGGGACTTACTGGCATGGTAAGCAGAGACTAAAGAGAAGAGAAGTGCCCATGGGTACATGATGAGAACTTCAAGCCAAGAAGCATCCATGAGGTTGGTGCAACCGTAAACAGGCGAGATCCCGTATCGACTTCTGTGTAACGATCAGAATTAAATTACAATTCTTTTGATTCAACACAAAAGAGAAGCAAGGAGAATTTACGCTTGAATCAGATAGTAAAGTCCAATCTGGAAAACGGGAAAAGTCCAACAGATCAAGACATCGATGATCAAAATGCGTCTTCTCATCGCTAGCGTGTCGATGAAACTGTGCTTATCGACATCAAGAGCATGGACGAGAGTTCTAGTCAATCCATAAAGAGAGGTGGCAACGCAAGTGGTGATTGGAATCCGGATGTACGAGATGATATCGCAGTAACCAGTACCAATCCACCAACTTTCCCAGTTACCATTTGGCCAAATGACCGCGTTGGTGAAGATAATGAGATTCTGAATGACTGCGACCACCACCAAGTTGGTGGCTGGGAAATTTCGGTTTCTCCAGAAGGATTTGAGTGGGAGGCAGATCACTAATATGGAGATAATTGCGAAGGTTGGGAGGACGATGGCATTGACGGGGTTGGTCGTGTCTGGCGGAACGACTGGCTGTACTGCTTCCATGTTGGGAATGTAGATCTGGATGAGATGAAGAAGGAGTGTTTTGTTGAGCAGTTGTTGGTTTCGAAAACCTTTTGGCGAGTCTGATCGACTTGATATGTAGAAAGGAGATGAGCCTCAAAGGACCAGACTCGATTCGAGACCGGGGATAGTGAGACTGTCTTTCGGGAATACTGTTTACCAGGGAGGTTTTCCGATGAGACAAAGCGTATCTAGGTGCCAATTTGATAGCAGTCTGGAACCAGGAGTATCGGTATCGAGGGTTTGTGGATTTTCGTAAACAAAGTCTTTTGCAAGAGAGTGTCGAAAATGTGTTAACGAGAAGAAGTAGAAAACATTGCGGGGTTAGAAAGACAAAAGAAAAATAAATGTAATCTTCGGAGGAAATAAGTACGGGATATTTACAATAGAGATCTGCTGGTGGTATTGAGAGTGTTCCCTCTCAATAGTCCAGAAGTAGGATTTAGTGCAGGCTCGCTAAACTCCTCGAACCTCAATAGCAAGGGAGGCGGGAATCGAGCCCCACCCCAGCATAAAAAAAGTTCACCTTGTTGTCGATCAGCGGGCTTCAATAGCAAAGCAAGGCTTCTTCTGACACCAAAGCAAACATGAACAAAAACGGACCCAAAATCATTTGGGGGGGGAAACCGAAATCCCATGCATCGCGAACGAATTTGTTGACGCGGAGAGCGAGGACTGGTAGAGCGGACAGCGGATGGGGCTTGCCCGCTAAGCCGCATCTTATTCAAACCTCCATTGGGGTTTGAATAGAAAATTGTTTCCCGAGACTGATCCCCTCAACCCTCAAAACTTGGTACGCAGGAATAAAGAAATACGATGCATTGCTTGCTCTGATTGTATGCGAAACGAGATCTTGTGCTGTGGTAGTGTTCACTTCTCACCTTTGGAGAAAGTCCATTTTGTGAGATGGGGCGAGTACAATCTGTAACATAGGAAATCCGTGAAAACTTGGGAGAAATCGAATAAGAAATGCAGTTCATTTCATCTCATGATATCCTCGACGCATTCAACTCACATGCAGCCGGCGGCTGAGCTGTTTACCAACAATAGAATAGATACTGTACCTAGAGCTGTAAGATGCCATGCGGTGGTGATTGTTGACTCGGCAAGGGAAGAGAAAAGGCGAGATGGTCCCGGCTTCTCGCGCTTCTGCGATGGCGTCCGAGGCGAAAAGACCTGTGCCCCGTCCGGTCAACATCGACCAGCTACCGCTCCCCCTCCCCTCCCTCCACCAGATCTGAGGGAGTCAGGCTCCCTTGATGGTAGAAGTATTTTCCACATCATCGGCATGTAACATTTAGATGCAGCCAGCTGAGACCCGCATACAAAGACAGTAAAGTAGATTAGTTTTGCTCACATGTTTGACAAGAGGTTGTTTTCCTCCTTGCTTCGGAATCAATGGAATACTAAGCTTGGATGTGCGGTGATCCATGGGGGTGTTGATGGGATAGGTGCATGGGTATCGACTAGTGAGAGTGTCTCTTCCATCGTCTCCTTGTCAACGGCGATCTAGGCACTGGTTAGTGAAAGTGTTTCTTACCTCGCTCCTTGTCAACGGCCCTGCGGCATCATGTCTCCGATATCTTGCAACCTAGAGTTCGCGATCTGTTGATTTGACAGGTACCAAAGTATCGAACTAAGGAAAGTTTTTCTTGTCTCCCTTTTAACGGCCTCCCATATCTCCGAAGTCTTGCTACTCTTCGATGGACATGCTATTGATCCTTCCAAATTCTTGCAAGCTGACAAAATATGAACTCAAACACCACTCGGAATCTGATCCCAGCACCCCCCCCCCCTAGAGTATTCGACTCCCATCTCGGACAAAAAGTGACAAAAAAGCGAACTGTCTCTCTCCTGCTTAACTATTCACCTTGTATCTCGGACTGCCTCAACCCCTCATCCTCCCTTTCTTCCTTTCTTTATTCTTTCTGTCCTTCTTTCTTTCCCACACACCAACCGCCATCACCATCGCCCCAGATACAAGTCACAAACCCCTCTATAGCCCCTTCAAATCCCCCTCCACCACATCCCCTTCACAAACCCCCTTCATAAACCTCTCCACATCCTCAAATCCCCTCCTCGCCACCTCCGAATCAAACAAACAAAACCCATGGGCTGCACCCTCATAAATCTTCAACACCGCCTTCGCACCCACCATCCCCCACTTAACAGCCATAAACACACTATCATCCAACAATGGATCTTCCGTTCCCACAATAAACATCGCTGGGGGTAAACGCCCCCTAAATTTTTCGAAATCTTCGTAGAGAGGTGAGATAGCGGGATTTCTAAGCTCGAATGAAGATGAGGTTGAGTGAGAGTGTGAGCTTAAGCGAGTGTCAGAGTCAGAGTTAGATTGAGAGCTAGGGATGTAGGATGAGACGAAATTCTCAATTATGTCCCGATTAATGACGAGACGTTTAGAAAAGTGTTTTGTGCTCGGTGTGCCGCCAAGGTCGTACACTCCGAAGAAGAGGATGAGTGCTGTGAATGTGAATGTGGATGTGGATGTGGGGTGTGTTGTGGTGAAGTGGAAGGCTACGAGGACAGAGAGGTGAGCTCCTGCTGACTATTTTTATTTGTTGTTAACAAAACTCGTAAAAAGATAATTATTGTAAGTCAAGACGTTTGATAGATTTTTTTGGTGGGGGAAGAAGAAGGGTAAGAAAGAAGAAAAGGAAGAAAGTCGTCATACCTCACCAGCGAGAAACCTCAAAGGAGCCTCATACTCCCTCTCAGAATTCTCAATCAAATACGCAACAGCATCAATACAATCTTCAACCGGAGCGGGATACGGATGTTCAGGCGCAAGTCTATATCCGATCGATACGACAGCCACATCGCCCGCGTTGGCATAGAATTGCAATAATGCATCTTGTTCTTTTTCATTTCCAAGCTGTAGTGAGGAAATAATCGTCAGCATTATTTTTCTCATCTCATCTCATATCTTCTCGTCTGACAAGATCCCCTCCACGTATCCAGCACATGTTCAGAGGCAGAAAATACAAAACAAGATAAACTTACAACCCACCCACCACCATGAAAATGACAGAGCACCCCTTTCAAGCCCTTTCCATCCCTTTTAGTAGCGGGATATAGCAATCGACAAGGGATATCACGACCTTTCTCCCTCGATGGAATCGAAACATCAACTGCATGGTCCGAATAAACCGGTGCTGGAAATGGCGCTTCTTTCGTTCCGCTCAATGCGCGGTATTTGGCTGCTCCTATCTATATTGTTTGAATTACATACATGCATCAGCCAAAAATCCAACGTAATGTTTTGATAAACGCCGAGGAAGAGGAAGAGGAAGGAGGGCATACTTCATACCACAACGGCGCACTCTCAAAACTCCTCAGAACAGCCGCATTCACGGCTTTCGTCTCCGCAATGACAGATCCAGGATCGAATCTTATGGTGTTGAGAATGAGATCTGACATTCTGTATTGTTCAAATAATGAAGTGCTTGATAGCTTGCTTTCTTGCTTCCTGCTCAAGTAAATCCCATCTTCAACGACCGGATTCCCCTTTCTTATATACATATCTGCCTCTGTCAAACTCTGAACCCCATCCCAAATAGACATGGGCCTCAAAACTGGCCAAGAAGGAGTGGAGTCCTACACGGCCGTAATACAGTGGGGAATCTGGAGGCTCGCTTAGCCCTCTAGGGCCTTGTCGTGACTTTCGGCCGTAGATTTGAATATCGCACTAGTGAATCCATGATAGCACAACTCCAAAACAGAACAGCACGAACAATTTCGCAAAGATTCATCCACTTGGATGTGAAAGCAATGTATCCTTTGATCTCTTTTCCAGGCAGCTGTGCCGATTAGGTAAGATGAGATAAGGTGGGATGTAACATCTCATAGGCAACGTGGGGGAGTTGGAGTTAGGCGGCTTCCCGAAGGAGGAGGGATGTTCAGATTGAATGGATTATTGTATTTTCCGGGTGATATTATGGCGGGCTGATGAAATGTAAGAGAATTGAGGACTTGATTGCTTAGGTGTAGAGTCTTGTGTTCCGACTTCCATAGCTGGTGAGAGCGGGCAGTGCGACCTACACGTGGACAGAGTTGTAGTGGAGTGACAAGTACGAATATCCCAAATGGGATCTCTGCACCATGTACAATAAGTCATTGGGGGCGTGTGTACAGAGATTTGAAAGAGGATATCGGTTGTCCGATTGTCAGCGTCGTCTGCATCGGAGAAACAGTTATTGCACTTCCTGGGTGTGCACTGTGCAGTCGCAGAGCCACTGCACCCAATGAATAACGATTGCCTTTAAGATTTTCATACCCTATATTTTCAGCAGCGAAAGAAAAGATGCCGTGAAAACTTTGGAGCTGTCCTGTTGGGATTAATAGCTACCTTCCAGCTTCGGCGCCCTGTCATATTACATATTTCCCATAGCCGAATGACCCCTCAAGAATGAATTCCAAACACCAGCGCTAAAAATGCAGTCTTTTTTAAAATATACAATCATCTCTTCGATACTCTTCCTTGAAAACGGTCCCCCGTGCGGTTATAAGAGGAACTTCGACTACTCGTCGGTTTGCCATTGGAGGTTGAAGGTCGTGGGCCCAACACTTTCTTCTTCCCGAATCCAATAAGAGCATGGAGTGTTTTGAATGGAAGCCGTGCAATCGCACTCAAAGCCTGGACTGGAAGTACGATCGCCGTTGCAGCCCATTCCACAACAATCCCCGTGAATCCGTGTGGTCTTTGACCACTATTGGCAGCAATAGCTGCCAAGGATATTGCGTCATTCAGACGGGCCTCCAATTCTTGCAATTTGGACTCGGTTTGAAATGCCTGAAGAGTGGTTCTTTTCTCATATCGACGAGTCGCTCGATTCAAAGCATCGATATCCGGCCCCAAAGCTTTGCGCACCTCGGTAATAAGCGCGGATGTTTGCTTGCTCGTCAAAACAGGTTCTGAAGGTGTTCGCACTTCTGTCGAGCCTCGCTCCTCTAAAGCTTCCAATCGCTCGGCGAAAGCTTTCATGTCTCCCGTGCTTTGGCCAATGGTGCTTTCGTAAGGGTTAGAGGCCACCATGCGTTGTAGATGCAGTGTCCTTGCCTGGATCAGCTTCACCAGATGTCCCATTGGTCGAAGCTCAGAGGCCAAAATGAAGATGGTCAGATTATAATCCGACACTAGACCCTCTGATGGTCTTGATAATTGGTTCCGAATCGTGTGAAGAAGGTAGGCTCCTAGTAGCGGAAAGAGGAAGCATGAGAAAAGGGCGAGCACTTCGTGTGTATAGAGCTCATTTGTAGCGGCTTGGTGGGCAGGCAATTTTGCCATATCAGGTTTCGGTGTAGCTTTTGTTGTCTGTTCCTCCTCTGGCACTTCATCAAGTGTTGTCTGCGAGAAGCTCAACGGGTTCTCATCATCGCTGTCTGGGCTGAGGATCGAATCGCTGTTGTATTCTTCCCTCTTTCGTACTGCCTGCGCCGAGTGGTACCAGTCCCTGATGAATGGTTAAGAATTGAAGACTTTCTGAGTTCTCGTATGACCTACCATGGCAATCTGACCGACCAGTTCAGAAAAATGGCTGCTAGTCCCAATAGCATAATATCTGTGATCACAGAGCTTCCATTCTTGAAGAGCAATCCCCCAATCGCTGGCAGCAAAGCAAAGGCCAATGGCGCGGAATGCCAGGCTGAAGTATCCGATGATTCTCCATCATGGCCAGTGGGCTTTGGGAGGAGCAGGTCGTCTGTTGATTCCTGGAATGCCTTTCTAGCTTCGCTGAGCGATAGATCCGAGAACGTCGATGAGCGTCGCCGCGAAAGACCTCCCATTACATTTGCCGGCTGTCGACGATTGCGCACACTGGATTCATCGATGGTGAAAGTCCTGCGGAGCGGCAGTCCCACGTTCGATGGTGATGGCTCGTCGTCGGCCATGAATAATGTCGATGTCATCTGTGGAGAGATGGCGATGTACTTGGCGGGGAGGAACAAGGATAGAATTGCGGAGGAACAGGGGAGCTGCAGGAAGGGAAAGGGAAAGGGGAATCTGCTGGCTGGACTGACTGACTTGCTCAATCCCTTGCTTAATCCGTTGAAATCATTTGATGACAATCAAAAATATATTGATGGACGACTTCACAACCATTTTGCCCCTCCACATCATCGTCGCCTGGACGCGCTTAAGGTTACGCTTGTGCTCCGTTACCTGAATTTAATCGCCAAAGAATTAAGCAATTTGCTCCAGGTTCATCGTCATCCGAAAAGCCAATTAGTCTCAGAGAGAACTCGCGATCAAGGCAGTGTTTGGATTATAACACCATGACCAGCACAATATTGGCAAAAATCTCGGTCGACTCCCCTCCCCGGGACTCCGTCATATATCATCGACAGGACTGAAAATCAATCCAAATCAAAGCCCTCCCAGACCGGTAATCCTCACTAGGACAGCTCGACATTCTCGCGCTCGAGGAGTTGCTTCGGCTCATCGTGCAATATGTGGATTCACAAAGACTTGCGGAGCTGCGCATTGCTTGCTATGCCACCAAGTCTCTGGTAGACAGCATCTTCGAGTATGAGCTTGTCTGGAATCATGCTTCCACTGTGATGCGAGCGATGGAGCAGACCAAAACCCTGGAATATCATGTCTCTCGGATATCTACACATCTCTGGTCACCAAGCTATGCAAGCTTTGCGGAGATTTCGGACCTTGCATCTTCATCCTCACTTGTGAATGCGGCTGTCTCGATTGTCTGGCTTACGAACCGGCTTTTCTTCTGATTCACGATCGTACGCACCAATTTTTTACGGTATATCCACGGATCTTGTCAAGACAACGAAAAGATTGCAGGTATTACCAGGTTACTATCGAAGTGGAGCATATATAGGGCATTTGGACCCAGACCGTCCTGGGGAGGATCTCATTATAACATCCAATGTGGAAAGCTTTGCTATTCGCTTCCATGGCAGCCGAGAACAAATGGAGCAACATTTCGAAGACGAATTTGTACGTTCGGGGAGAGGTTCCCGTCGCACCGATCTCATATTTCCACACAATCCCAAGTTTACTCGAAGCTACAATCCGGGAAAGAGGATCTTCTATCGCGGTAGTCCTGAGGGGTATAGCTTCACTGGTTCTGTTGAAATGCAGGTTTTGTGCAGAAGAACGGATATAATTGAAACCGCCTTTTGGTGTATGGCTTGTAGAACAAGTTTCTTCCATTTTCGTCAAAGATGAGCACCTTTCGTGGTCTTTGGCTAAGGGCCACCGTGCAAGCTTTTGACGAGGAGATGCTTTCGAAGCATGTGGAGAGCTGTAAACATGCTTCAAGAACCTCCCCTGTTTTAAACCCAAGCGTCGGACCTTGAAGAAACATAAGATCCGAATTATGAGGGGAAAGAACTCTAGCAAAACTCTAACCCAGCGTCTCAACGACGACCAATTCAACAGAAAACAAAAAACACAACCAGTCAATGAGATCAAGGAGATGTCAAAGTCCTCTTTCCATGCAGCGCAGATGAAAGTGAGGATTTGTGCCTTATCAGTTCTTCGCACCTGCTAGAATTGGCCTGTTATCTTTTCATTACAGCCAAGTTCATCACAACCCAAAATTTTGGTCAATTTGACAGTACACTTGGGTCTTGGGAGGCCAACAATACCTACAAAACGAGACACCGCTCTTTGAACAAGTCACGATCAAGCAATACTCGTTGTTACCTCGGCCTCTCTTCTTATGTGTATCAGGTGCACATGTCACCCTGTAGAGTCTGGGGTGGTTGCGAGCAGGGTTGGCATACATCATTGTCACCGCAAAGTCATATCAAAAGGGGCAGTTTCCCCGTGCGCGACTAGCGCTCCTATATGTCCTATTGCGGGAATCATAATTGCAACCAAATTTCTCAACTCCAGCGAGTAGAAAGTTGGACTTACACAATTAAAGTGTTTCGATCTGCACATTCTCGTTTGTGGCAGCTGTGGCTGAGATTCCATCTCATCACAGATCAACATCTTGGCGCGCTTCAGTGGTCAAGTGGCCAGTCGTTAATACAAGCGAGAACGACAATATAGTGATCGATTGGGAGTGGGATTGTTCAGCTGCAAATGAGCACCTGGACATCTTATACGCGGGATTTTGTCCATAAGAGGATTTCTTCACGATGCCCGCACCTTGATTGAGGACCGTCCATCCTTGGACAGTAACTGCCTTTACACGTCACTGAGGGGACTGTTCAACTGCCGGTCGTTACTTTGGATTGTGTTGCCGGACCTCACAAAATATATTTAATAGTGCTATCTCTCTTAGTTCTTTTGGCAGCGCAGAACTATCATTCCCTTTCCTTTTTGCACAGTCATTGGATACAACCACTTCAAAATGGTGTATTTCAATTTCTTGGCCGTTCTCGCCTTGGTATCTTCAACACTTGCGACGAGATTCAGCAATGGCTTCGAAGAGGAAGCAGCGCGTGTGAAACTGCTCCTAGAAAATGCCAAAGCTCCCCTGATTGAGGAACGAGATGCTCCTGCGGGATTTTTTGCTCTGCCTTACTACCCAACTCCGAAAGGGGGATGGGTAGCCAGTTGGAAAGATTCATACAGCAAAGCTGCAATTCTCGTCGCCAACATGACTCTTGCCGAAAAAGTCAACATCACCAGTGGCACCGGATTTCTCATGGGCAGGTGCACAGGAAATACAGGCTCAGCTCTACGTCTTGGATTCCCCAGCATTTGTCTACAGGATTCGGCATTGGGGGTAGCGAGAACTGATCACAGTACCGCTTTCCCCGCTGGTATCACTACAGGAGCTACATTTAACAAGAAGCTTTTTCTTGCGAGAGGCTCTGCAATTGGTGCAGAAGCTCGTGGAAAGGGTGTTAATATTCAACTTGGCCCTGCTGTTGGCCCGATAGGTCGCAAACCGAGAGGTGGGAGAAATTGGGAGTCTTTCGGAGTTGATCCGGTTCTTCAAGCGTGGGGTGGCTCCGAGACGATCAAGGGGATTCAGTCTCATGGTGTTATCGCTACTATCAAACACTGGATTGGAAATGGTAAGTCTAGGATTTTGTCAATCGATCACGCGGTTTTGTATACTCTATTTTGATATGTTCTTTCGACCTGCAACTTTAGAAAGCCCTAGATTGAAAGTATGCTAACATGATTCTTCAATTTAGAGCAAGAAATGTACAGAATGGACCTTCCCATTCCCCATGGTGTGATGAAAGCGTTAAGCAGCAATATCAACGATCGAGCTCTCCATGAGCTTTATGCTTGGCCGTTCGCTGAGGGAATTAGAGCCGGTGTAGGAGCTGTCATGACTGCTTACAATGATGTGAACGGAAGTGCTTCATCTCAAAATAGTTACTTGATCAATGGGATCTTGAAGGATGAGTTGGGCTTCCAAGGACTAGCAAGTACACTAGAAACGCTGTGCCTGAACTCGTCTAACAAGTATGCAGGTCATGACAGATTGGTTTGCCCAGGTCACCGGAGTAGCTTGTGCTTTATCAGGCAACGATATGGCAATGCCTGGTGATGGGGCAATTCCACTTCTTGGATTCACATATTGGGCCTCTGATCTCTCAAGGAGTGTTCTGAACGGCTCCGTGCCACTTGATCGACTCAACGATATGGTAACTCGAATAGTGGCAACATGGTATCAAATGGGCCAAGATAAGAATTATCCTCCTCCAAACTTCTCTGCAAACACTGCAGACGCAAGTGGGCCATGTTATCCAGCAGCTCTAATCTCACCCACGTGTAACCACAACGAGTATGTGGACGTTCAGTCAGATCATAAGAATATCGCAAGAGAGGTTGCAAGAGAAGGAATCACCCTGCTGAAAAATACTGGAAATGTTCTTCCACTCTCTACAACAGCTTCGTTGAAAGTTTTCGGTTCTAGTGCGCAAAACAATCCGGCTGGACCAAACGCTTGTGAGGATCGATCCTGTAATGTTGGAGTGCTTGGAATGGGATGGGGAAGTGGTAATTCTAATAAATCACAGTTTCCATCACATATACTAACTCTCTAGGGACTGCAAATTACCCATATCTGGATGCCCCAATTGACGCCCTAAAACGAGCCGCTCAAAACGTAACCTACTACTCCAGCGATACCTTCCCATCCAACCTTCCTACCCCCTCCCCCTCCGACATAGCCCTCGTCTTCCTCACCAGCGACTCCGGCGAAAACTCCCGCACAGTCGAAGGTAACAACGGCGACCGCAGCTCCGACGGTCTCTACGCCTGGCACAAAGGCGACGACCTTGTCAAAGCAGCCGCCGCCAAATTCTCAACTGTCATCGTCATCTTCCACACCGTTGGTCCCGTCCTCCTCGAACGCTGGATCGACCTCCCCTCCGTCAAGAGCGTCCTCATTGCCCACCTCCCCGGCCAAGAAGCCGGCGACAGTCTAACCGATATCCTCTTCGGCAAGTTCTCACCCAGCGGTCACCTCCCCTACTCCATCATTAAAAAAGAATCCGACTACCCCGACAGCCTCAACATTCGCGGTTTTGAACTCTTTCAGGTTCAAGATACCTTCTCCGAAGGCCTCTACATCGATTACCGCTACCTCAACAAAAACAAAATAAAACCTCGTTACCCATTCGGTCACGGTCTTTCTTACACCACCTTCTCCAAATCCGCTCTCTCAATCAAATCCGTCACACCAATAACATCCTTCCCTCCCGCTCGAAAACCAAAAGGTTCCGTCCCAGCCTACTCCCTCGCCATCCCCTCCCCTTTAGAAGTCGCCTGGCCCGCCAACCTCGCCAGAATAAACCGTTACCTCTACCCCTACATCGACAATCCCACCTCCTACCTCACAACAAATAAATACCCCTACCCAACCGGCTATACCACCGTCCCAAAACCTGACCCCATCGCCGGCGGGGATCAAGGCGGTAATCCAGCCCTATGGGACGTCATGTTCACCCTCTCCGTCACGATCACCAATACCGGTTCCGTGGCGGGAAAAGATGTCGTCATGGTCTTTGCGTCTTATCCTGTGGAGTCGCAGGGGATGTATGAGACGCCGCCGATTCAGTTGAGGGCTTTTGAGAAGACGGGGACGCTTGAGCCTGGGGGGAGTGAGACGGTGATGTTGGAGGTGACGAGGAAGGATTTGAGTGTTTGGGATACGGTGGTGCAGAATTGGAGGGTGCCCGAGGGGGAGTTTGTGTTTTGGGTTGGGAATTCGACGGAGGGGTTAAGTTGGGCTTGTGGGAGTGGGGGGGCGTGTGGTGAGGGGAGGGTGGCGCCTGTTTAGTTGGTGTTATTGCTGTGGTGGTTGTGGGAAGAAGGAGGAGAGGGCGATTGTGAGAAGAGGAGGCGGAGAGGGTGATGTGGTGCGGTAGTGTATTGCTTTCAGTTGTGTAACTTGGGCGATTAAGTAAGTATATTGTATTTACTGTGTTGTGTTTGTGCGGTTAAGTAGCTAAGTGCATAACTATGTTTAAAGTCGTATGTCATAATATGAACACTTCATTGATGTAAATTAAACGATAAAATCCAAGTCCAAACCCAGGTGAGCACACGACTTACTTCAGTCAGTAAAAACCCCATTGCAACAGCTTCGAATTTTCCATCACTAAGAAGCAAGTGTTCCATTAAGAGTGACGAACGTGAACAGAAAAGACAAATCAAATCAAAGCACGGAGTCCTTCCTCCTTCATTCCTTCACTTTTGGAACACTACAAATCTCTCACTAGTATACTAGTACACATCAAGACTACAGTCTACCGGCATATCCTCTTTTAAAATTAATACCAAAAAGGTGGTACTAAATCACGTTATATGCCTAGGTACCTAGTTTTCAATAAAAATCGATCAACACATCATTTCAACACAAAATCTACCTTGGTTCCCTCTGCCCCTCTTCAATACCCGCTTTGATACATACTTACTCACCCATCTTCTACTTTACCCGTTGGCGACGAAGAATCATCTAGATAATAACACGGAAAATTTTGAATTGCAAAAAGCATAGATAGACTCAGACTAGTCGTGAAGTGGGAAATGGTCAAGTTGAAGATCGTGCATCAGAACTTGTGTTGTTGCTTTATACTGTGCGCCAAGGAACATACGATATCCATGCATCCGGGAAAGCAGTACCCTGATTAAGGCAATATCATATTTAATATACTATACGGACGGTTGGTAAAGGGGAAGGGAAAGGCATATGAAATGAAGCTCACCCCGAAGGATAGCTAGCGATCCTCTAAATACCCATCACTTACTTACTTCTCTAAACCTATTGTTTTCACACACATGGAATCTTCACCTCCTGAGCACAGCACACTTAAAATAGAAAGAGATACAGAAAGAGTTTTAATGGCTACGTTTGTAAGATTTCAAACTATGGGTATCGAATGACCGAAAAGGAGAAAAAGTGAAAAAAACAAACAAAAAAGCCCTTCCAACCTTAAACCACACCTTACATATATACTTTCATTTCCCATTTGTTTTGCCTTCATCTGATCCTTCTGTTTTTCGTGCATCATGTCGTATGTAAACCTGATCGTATGCTCCCACCAATCCAAACAAACCACCAACCCATCCGCCAAGAATCGCCATCGCCATTTCAATTATATACATTAAGATAATGCAGACAATTAAAGTCGTCAGAAAGAACCCAAGAGGTAATGCTGCGAACGAACTACCACCAGCTCCAAATAACTCCCAAAAACAAAAAGTAAGAACAAGATGATAAGACAACCACCAAACTGTACCGACCGAGCCGCACCACCCGTATACACAAAATTCAAGATAGTTCAACATCATGGTTGCAAAACGCCTCCTGAAAGAAAGGAAGTAGATTAGTTCCCAACATGTCCACCATCTCCATACACACCACCACCTACCGCACCACTCATGAATCCACCGAAGTCATCCCCGCTAATCTCCGGCGGTACCATATTGAAAGGCATGAACCAAGCTGAGCTCCCGTCGCCATTCGTGCCGCTACTGCTCATATTGATATCCCACCCTTGTGCGCTATCGAGAATACTCTGTGAGCTGAGAGATGAGGGATCCATGTTTGCGTACGCGCCAAACACAAATTGACGATCGAGTTGGGGCATGAGCGGTTGTTGCTGTTGTTGTGAGTGATGAGAACCGAGGTTTGGGAAGGGCGATTGCGTGTACATGTCTGCGAGGGAGGTGGGGGAGATGTCATTGTATTGCTGTTGATGCGGTTGCTGTTGTTGCTGATTGTGCCGATTAAGGTGTTGTTGATTTTGCATTTGTACTTGCTGGGTTGAGGAGGGGATGTTGGTGTTGAGGTAATTAGGACCATCTGGTTTCGCTTTTTTCGAACGACCGCTTTTGGGTTGCTTGCTTGCGAGTTGTGCGTTTCGTGGTGGGATGGGTGGGAGTGTGTTAAAGAATTCTTCGACCGTGGCATAGTCTGATTTCTGTTCAAGGATGGCATCTTCGCCTTTCTCCTTCTTCGCACTTCCACCTCCAGATGGATCTTCATAGTCTGAATGCGATACCCCATGAGGATATCGGTCGAACCAATCTCCGTACTGGAACAGACTGGCGGCAGCTTGGTCCATACTACCAGCTGAAGGGCCCTTTTTGGCGACATCCGCAAAGGTCCGATACTGGTCCTTCAAATTCTCAGCCATCCAGTGAAACATTCCCCAATACCTCTTCATCTTAGTGATGTATGTTACATTGATGGCCAGATTCTTCTTGCATACTGATTCCATTGCGGCGTTCTTGGAGAAAACGCCATAGATATGAACGGTACTCGATAGGAAGGCACAATAACCTGCGAATGGGGCAGTTACGAAGTGCGATGAAGCAACCTGCAGAATATCCGAAATTCTATTAGCTGACCTGAATGCTTTAGCGCCAGCTTGGGTTGCGAAATCTTTTGGCACATCGTTCGGTGGGCGACCCCCAGGCTGGGTTGGGACTGCGAAGCGATTCATGAAGAGAACGTTTTGCAAAGCCGAGATATGAAGAAATAGGAATTGGTTGTCAAGGCCCTCAGTCTTATGGGTATGAAGATTCTCTTCGTTATACTTCAGGCACTCCGGAAGAGATTGATCGAATTCTTCGGTCTGCTTGATTAGCACTGCGTACTGAGAGCCGGGATTCCACATTGGCAATGGATCTTGCTCTTTCCCGCCCAAATTAAGATAATTGATAATTCTTCCCCACAAGGCGATTGAACGAATCATGTAGGCTGCTACACCCATGTTGTCTTTGGCGTTGGAAAGTTGACCAGCACCTGGAGAGATAGCGTGTGGCACATTGCCATATAAATCTTCTGTCGGTCCAGGCATGTCGAGCTGGAAAAACTTCTCTCTGATTGGCAGCTGTACTTTGATTGTGTCCTCTTTGATAAATGTTGGTCGATCAGTACCAGAAGAGTTGAACCTGTCCATGAGGAAGCAAGACCACATAGTTCTCCTCCGAATTTCTCGATCGATGAAGCTCAGCTCGACAGTACCATTACGTTTCTGTGGATCGTAATCGAGATCTTGATGCAATTGCAAAGCATACGCCATACGAATCGCCTGCCCACCTAGGGACCAACTCCGCCCACCATGACATGTGCCAAATTCGTGCAAGCCAAGCAGCAGTAAGCAAGCTAGAATAGTGATGTTCGGCCATTCGTACCGCCTCATAACAATTTCGCGAGCTTTGCAAGCCCACTCCTCGCCTCTGAGGAATGCTGGTTGAGTGTTGAGCTTTGGATGGGTCGAGAAACGTGCGGATGTAGCACATACTGCCAGGATGAGAACTGGCGGTAAAGTCCCAGACCTATCATGATCAGAAGTGTGTAAAAATGAAATTTGAAAAACTTACCTTAGCTTCCGCATGTAACTCGGTTTATGAAGTAAGTGATAGGTCTGGCCGTAAAGAGTTGAAAAGTAGATTTCTGCCAGATGCTCCTGGATCTCTTTCGACGGCAAAGACTCGGACCCCTCAGCGAGCAGCTTGCTCTCTTCAGCTTCTTGTATCATCAATGACGGTGGTTTTGCGGCATCAATGTTCGAAGCGGAAGCAGATTGTGCCCAGTCATCGAGATTAGGCCCAAAAGCCTCATCAGCCATACGCTTCTTTCCACTTGCTGTGGGTGATGTTGTTCCAGGAATCGCCGGCTTCACATTAGCTCTTGCCACCGAGGCCATCGTCGCAGCTTGCTCATCTACTGGAACAATCTTGATAATTCGATCCTCCATTCTCTTCAATCTTTTATCGAGCATCGCCATGTAATCCGTTCGAGGAGCGGCTTTCCGTGTCGTTACTTTGTACACACATGGAACCCTTGACCGAATGCAATGTTTGCAGGCGGGCTTTTCCCCAGAACAACGAATCTTCTTCCGCCGACAAGCTATACAAGCTAGAGGGAGACGTTTTCTTTCCTTGCCAGCTTTCGTCTTCAGCTCTGTCCATGCCGGAGTTGGATCGTTCTTGTCTTCCTTTGGCCTGGTGCCCATATCACTGCCATCCACCGCCCCTCCAGCTGAAAGACCGAAGTCATCCCCGAATGTAGCCCCTCCAGCTCGATTGCTTGCCGGGCTTGCATTCTCGGATACACCACTGGTGCTATTGTGTCGCGCCTGCCCTGTGGCATTACTCATGCTCGCTCGATGTGCCGCCATTGATGCGATGGATGGCCTGTGATCCCCGGGTATGGATGCAATGGAGTTTCGGTGGTCTCCCGGCATCGAAGACATTGAGTCTCGATGCGCAGCCACTGGTTCGTGCCCTCCAAGATTGTATGATTGAGTATGGTTCCCAATCTGATGTTCTCCATGTATGTTATCATCGGGTGTATCTGAGTATGGGAAGGAAAAGTCGCCGAATTGATGTTCGTGATGTTGGAGGACGTCGAGCTGTGGTGGGGTAGCGAGCAAAGCGGCGTTAGGTGAGTTATGATCGTGGCTGTTCATCATGAAATGCTCGAGATCTAGGGCGTCAGAATGCATTGGCGCATTTGCCATGGGATCGCCATGGTATTCGGAGGCATCCTGCAGATGATAATTTGTAGGATGGTGACCCGAGGACATGTCGGAAAGTACGCAAAGAATATTCTACCGGAGCTTCCACCACAACGAGGCGATCCTTCCTGGCGGCACTGGCAGAATACAGGCTTCCAAAATTGTAATCCTCATCAACCAGCCCTGTTTCATATCCTCATGCCATGTGTACCAGTAGGAAGCGGTGGACTCTGTCTGCACACAGAGGGTGGTTTATTGCACGCAAAGCTCCCACAATCCACCCACCGCAGCACAGAAAGAAGCGAGGTGTGAACTGAAACCCCCCGCAAGAAAGAGCCGAGAAGTTGGGTAGCTGATGCTCGAGTAGGATGGAATGACGATTGCTCTGACACTGGTTGCTTTGCGCTGCAGTCGATAGCTTGGAGGGATGGGAAAGAGAGTTTTGCAAGATGTGTGAGGAGCAGCTTCTAGACAGGAGAAGATGCCGACGGAAACGGCGCAGATGTGTTAGAAGTAGTTTGGTCAGCCAAGACCATGTAAATAATCATCGTGCTAATGATGCTAATTGAATGGAAGAAAAGCAGCTAAAGAGTCGTGCTGTGTGATCGAAGAGGACGACGGACAAGCAGCAGGAGTGCGTGCTGCAGCACAGCGCAGCATCGGAGAAAAGAATGAGGGACGAGCTTTCGGCGGATGGTATGGTGTGTGGGATTGTGGAGACAGGCCGTGGACACAGTGTGATGGTCTGGGGTTGCAAAACGATCATGCCGGCCTCTTCCACAACCTGGGGCGTGCAGATGCACAAGAGTTGTTAGTGTGACAGATCGGCTACAGCAAAGTGACAATGTTGATACGGAGTCGAGAGTCGACCATTTCGATGTGCGACTTGCATCCTCGAACTTGTTACTTGGACGAGAATGTCAATCTTTGCTTTTGTCTTCATTGCCAGCATCCTGTTTCAATCTAAGAATATTGATCCCCTTTCCGCCCTTGCACATCAAGGTTTCGGTTGCCTGAAATGCTTCATCCCAAAAGTCCGGACGCCTGGTTGTTCCTTGCTGAAACCAGTAAAGCCGTTTGACGTTTGGGTATTTACCGTTGCTTCACAACGAGCAAGGTTAGGAGGAGAAACTTCCAACTCAACCTGCTGATAACTATGAGCACTAGGTCGATTGCATTTCTCGTCGGAGATGGAGTTGAGGTAAGTGGCAAACGTTTGCTTCCTACTCGTTGGTCACAACGCTGTGGTGTTACCGGCCACGACCGCCACCATTACAGCCAGCGACCAAGAGTTCAACGGGATGCTTCAATCTTTTCGAGTCTTTGAGCCCCTCCTTTCGTCTGGACCCACATTCCCGCCAATCTTTCTACCTCGGTGGTTGTAGATAGTTCTCTCCACTCTCCGTAGGGAACAAGGACGTTAGAACCAGAAGGGAAGCTAGAATATGACATAGCATTTGTCTACTATCCCTCATAGTCCAGGTTGTTTCAAGGAACCCGCGCGGAGACTTGTCTCTATTTGTCAAACATATGGCGGGGATTCGCAAAATATGGCCCAAACGGCCGGCGTGATATCGGAGTTGGGCAAGAAACCAGCCAGCCGACTCTCAAGCGCCCCTGTTGAAAGACCTGCACAAGCAAGCAATTATCTCGGAGCTTTTATGCACATCAACCTAACCAAGCTTGCGAGTATTCATCAACAAATGATAGCTTTTTCACTGTGTCTGCTTGCTTGAAGCGCGGTGTGAGTATGTCGCGACTTTGAGGCATTCTAGTTGCATCTGGAAGAGTTATTGTGCACTGGGCTGGCTCGCTCTATTTCTCTTATTTTCCTCCCTTTGAGTTATGTTTTAGAGTATCATCATTGTTGGTGTCGGAGCTTTCGTTTGGGCTTTGCTCGGTAGGACGTTCCGGCTAGGGCTTTCTGTCGCGTCGCTAGGTAATTCTGATGGAGGATAAGGTGATATTTGCAGTTTGTGTAGAGCTCCAGAAGGCATGAACCATGTAGTCTGCAGCATGCAGCCAGCATTTCATCTGGCACTTTTCACAGATCAGGTGAGCCGGGTGAAGGACGGGGGTGAGTGCTCCATGCTGAGAGAAAGCTTGGAAAGATACACTCCTGTACCCATACCGGTACTCAACATGCTCATCCGGATAATTCCAACGCTCGGTCTCCCTTTCTTGAGAAGCAGGCGCATTCCCTGTCTCGCGGAACAAAAAGAGAGAGCTAAGTGTTGATATCTTGATGCTAGAACCAAGTCGATTCCTTCGACTAGCCAAGTATTGGAAATTAGAGAACTCGGAGTGATATGGAACTTGCACCTGCAGATCTCCTATCCAGCTTCGTGCAGGACTTGTCTTTGTGGAGGATTAATAACCTGCCTTTTTGGGACGAAATGGTGCCATTGAGGTGCCCAGAACTCAGGATCGCCAACTTTGCGAAAGAGGATGTCTTGGATATCAAGTGTTCCGCTCGAGCGAGCCCTGTCGATCGTTGTTTCGTTTCGAGTCAGATCGCACGAGCGAACATATTGGAAGTCATCAAGATACACTACCGTTAAGCTTCATAGCTCAACTAATAAACAACAGGTACAGTCTGCACAATAATTTATGTGCTCATTTATGAACAACCGCCTGAGAGCTTAGCACTGGATAGGCGCTCCGGCACTCGTCCGGCACTCAAGAGCTAAGAATGACCTGCATTTGTCCAAACTTCCCTAGCCCGAAAGGGATGGATAAAGGGGATGAAGACAGCCAAACGCTACTGCAGTGATAGCAACAACTCGCATCAAAATCTTGTCCAAATGGGGAATTGGGATCTGGAGTGGCCTGTTATTGCTTTTCTCGGATAGAAGCATTGGTGATTTGTTGTTGTCGATGA
>JBAMDN010000850.1:0-35333 GCA_037074945.1 Tetracladium marchalianum | reverse complement strand
TTCTGGAGCTTAGTTTCTTCGAATACAAGTCAAGACGTCTGGAAGGCATGGGAACAGTGTTCCATTAGACTTGGGGCATCTTAGACCTGTCATTGGTGGCCGAGTTGCACCCCCGTCCAGACTTAGTGACAGGGAATATCTTCAAACGTCGATATGATCTGAAGCAAGTTACTTGCGGAAGATGGTAGTTTGGTTGAAGAAAATTTCAGCCCTATGAACTGTGCATCCAATGATATTTCGTTTTTGTTACAAGAAAAGAATTCGCTTTTTGAAGATCATATTTCCACGTTGCTATTGGATGGAGAAAGTTGTCGATATTTGCATGTGCGCTCTTTCTTCCTCCCAATGCTCGGTCGCTCCGATTTATGGTATCCTATCGGAATTGATGATGACCTGACTATTTTTCCTTGTATCCTGTCTGCATCGAAATCTTGAAACAAGCGCGTCAATCTGACCATGTCTGCAAATTCCATCTTGACGAAACCTCGCGCAGCCATGTTCAGAACTTCAAGAGCATCATGGTGGCAGCCTAAATCAAACACCTTGATATAGATTTCTTTTGGCACGAAATTTACCAGATATGCGGCTGTCATTGGTCAAAAGTTGCGGTCGGGCATACCGATGCATATTCAAGGTGTTTCCAAATCGGATCGACTCGCAATCTTGAGCACAAGCTTCATGAAAAGTGTTACGGGAAATCGTGGCCGAGTCCGCGACTGATTTCCTCGAATTTGTGTGATCATCTTAGCGAAATTTTTAGTGTCACGTTTTGCAATTTCAACGCGGTCTTCAGCAACGAAATATCTTCTAAATCTAGATTCTGTACTCTCCTTTCTTCGACAGAAGGCTATATGATTAAAAGACCATCATATAACATAGTAGATCTCAATATGAAATTGTGTATATAAGCTTTTTTTTTTGGATGTTGCTCGTTATCAGATGCCAAAAATGGTAGGAAAAAGAGACGAGCAAACAACGAGGACTTTCCCCACCAGTAACATCATTCACAACTCAGTCAAGCGACTTCAAAGAAGACGAAAATGACCAATGACGACAAAATCCACCCTTTGAATCCGGTCTTCGCAAGGCTGAATTCTTGATTACCCAAGAGTGTTGCTCACAATGGGCTTGAATTCTCATGCGGCCGCATCTGTGGCCACATCGGGGCTGTGAGCCCACTCACATGTAGAACTTCACCAATATTGTCTGCCAATACCAACACCATCACTTTTTCGAGTTGAAATGAAATGAGCATGGTTGAGTGACCAGTGAGATGTATGAAGTCATCAAAATTCAAGGATGTGGGTGGAGGACTTGGAGCAGTTGCTGCATTCAATGTTCGAAAAGGGCAACGAGAACGGACTCAACCCTCAACCCTCAACGCACGACACAAGCATAGAAGATCGGAGAAGCCTCTTCGGTGCTTCGATTCTCGGTTTTGGCCGTGTTGAAGTGACGCACTTTACTGGAGGAAGTCCACATCGCTGCAAACCTTCGTAGAACTCTGCAGTTGCGTCTGGTAATGTACTCTTCGATGATTCGCTGTCTGTTCTTCGTCTTCTCGAAAACCATCTTTCAAGCTGCCAATTATACTCATAGCCTTGTATCTAAATAGGCAGCGGTGGATAGAGAGGCAGGCAAGGTGCAACTTCCTCCTCATGACTGGTTGGATGTTGTGTACACACCCATTGACCTACCCTTTCAGCTTCTAGACAACCAGTTCACCGAGGAAATGATAGCTTCTGGTTCCAATTGGATCTCAATCTCATTTCGCTCCTTGGATCGAATGTGTGGACGATTTCAAAGCCTTCGTAGCTTGCGTTTCGCCCCAGTTGGCTTGAGCATGAGACTTAAAAGGAAATTCTCATGAACCTATGAGTCAAGCCTCGAGAGCCTTTGTCTCTCCAGGGCTTCATCACCATTTCTATTCGTTTTCATGTGAGTGGAGTACCCACGAAAGTTGTATTCCACTCCCTATCATGCATGCCGGCTGACCTCTGAGAATTTCAAAACTGCCTGGTAAGATGAACACAATCTCTCAACCTTGCCACCTGTCTTTTTGCGGCAGGAGGCTCAACAATCTCGAGAAATTTCTCTGCCTTTCCTGTCTTCCTATTTCAGCTCTCTGTTTTTCATCTTCTATCTCCCATTTCCCAATATCCAACATCCAACATTCGAGCCTCGTTTATCCAAATCAGCCAAGTTGTACATCAAGTATATACTCAGTTCAGTCCTTCCAGTCTCTTCTTCGAATTTATTGGCTTGTGGATTCTATAATCGCGATTTGCTGCACGTCGCCAAATTAGTTGCATCAATTCTTCCGAGACCTGTTGTAAACAACTCAAATCTATCACTTTCTCAAAAATGTCTTGGCGTGAGTTTGGAGGAAGCTACAAGTGTAGGAATGAGAGCGAAAGCCAAACACTTTTTCGTGCAACTGGAGTGTTTCTTTTAGGCCTTTATATTATATCACTCTTCACTTCTGAACTTAATATTTACTGACCATCTACCTTTCTTGAGTTCTTTTCACCTTTCGCACGCCGCCACTACCCCGCCTCGCCTCTGTAATATCTACATTCGCGAGTTTCTGCATGTTTGCCCTTCACTAGTCTCTGCTGTCAGGTAAGCAAGCCATGTTCGTATCTTGGCTGACGAAATGGCCGACCAAAGATAGACCACAGCTTCTTGTCATATGTCGCACGAGCAACTCTGCACACGTGACGGTAGGAATAAGTCCGTTATGTTTTTGTGTTTTGTAATTCGTCTAGCTAACGTATTATTTACTATACTGTGATTATCGTGGAATTCTTGGTACAATCTTTTATGCTACAAGTGTTGTATCCTGGAAACTGTTGTAGATTCCGTGAAGTTGCTAAGACTTTGGCACTCGTCGATTAGTATTTAGACTATCGTCAACTATTCAAGATCTAATATCAATTCTCAGTCTAGTAAATATCAACAGCTACATGATTTGTCTCGAGCATTACAGTTTTTCTTTAAGGATAAACAAACTAATGCGAGGAAGATTAAAGTTTGTTGCAGATCAGAGTTTCAGAGGGCACTGAAAATCCTACTTGTCTGTCACACTTCGGGTCTTGGTCGTAGTCGGCTGGGTAGTAGTGCTGGAACCATAGCATGCCGTACTCATTGACAGTTCTTATATATCTAGAGAAGAGCTTGTAGTCTTCTCCCCTCCTTCTTCACTTTGTCAATCTATCACCTCTTGATATTTGCGAAATGAGCAAGATTCTACCGCTCACTTCTCCCAAAATCAAGCCACCTCGTAGCACTTCCTTCTTAGTCTTAATGATACTGTAATTGTTTTGAGGCGCTGCTCTGATTGGTCGTCAAAAGTGACGGGTCAGGGGACGAATACTAAAATCCTGAGTTTAAGTCTTTCCTGATTAGCTATAGCAGATTATGTAATCAGTATGTAACCCGTAAAATAAAAATCATACACGTCTCCTGGAATATAAATCTCTTACTAATAATATATGACACTGTGCTAAGGTCTACCAGCAGAGGATTAATGAATACGATGATTGGTTTCAACCAGAGAGTAGAGTATATTCATTGATTATGTCTGTTGACCTCCCTCTGTAAGAGAGAGAGGCCGATGTGGATATGTACGGGCAAATCTCAAGCTCGCCTACCAGAGCCTCATTCATCAACGACACCGATGATAATCTAGAGTACCCCAATGCTCTCGTAGATGCTCTAAAGGAGGTAAACTTGGTGAAAGCCACTGGAATCTAGCCATGCGCGGTCTCCCTCTCAATCCAAACTACGGCGGTAGCAAGAAGCATCGGTACAAAGGGAGAGCGGTAACGCGCTCTGGGGTTGCTCTTTAATACCCGTTCTGTAACATAACTAAAACGAAGCTGTTGTCTATCATACTGTTTTGAGACAGTAATGATAAACATGGGTAGAAGTTCGGTTATCACCCTATCGGGCGTGACACGTTCTTAATTAAATAGTACGAATATTTTCCCGTGATAGACGTAGATCTTAGATTTTCATTCTTCTAAGTTCCTTAAATATCTTCGATTCCTTACTCTCGGGGTAAATAGTAAGTTTATCTTAAATATCCCTTAATTAGTATAGCTCGTATAATTTCTTCTTATTTACACTCGGGTTAGGAGGCAAGTAAGATAATCCTTCGTACGAACTATCTCTTCTTAATTATCATCCTAGCTTTCTATAGTCTGTAGTAATTACTAATTAGTATTATCAAAAACCAAGGTAAATCAAAAGCACACGTGTAGTAAAGATTCTGTTAGGATATCAGGTTATAGATATCCCTGTTAGAACTTGTGCTAAGGGGATATCCCTAACTTGATATCCTAATACTTAAGAGAGAGGGGTGGTGATCGTGGATCGAAGTTAAGAGCGTCGGTGTTTCTAGGGCACGAATGCGTGGTTCTACTAAACTTACTACTTAGAATAACCTAGCTAATCTATATACTTATAAAGTAATAGCTAGTAAATACACGTGTAATAAAGACTATATAATTAGGGTCCGAACCAGTTATATTATAATGTCTAAAGAGTAAGAAGCAGAACTAGTTATAAGATCTAGTTGTGGAGTCTATATACTAAGGGTAAAGGGCGTATCCACGTGACTTCGTGAAACACTACTAAAACGACTAATGTGAGTGAAGCGAGCGTTGAGTATATTTTGGATCACCAACAGTGACCCTGGTAAGGGCATGGCTCTAGGAATTTCAACATTCCATCCTCTATGACCTCCCGATTTTTGCGGCAAGCCGTATGTGCATTGTGCACAAAGTGAGGCCTTCCATTCTCCACAACACATAAATGGCAGTTCTCCGAGGTCTTCAAAGTCAAAGAAGTGGGATAGTGCATGAGTACGGAGTAGCCCTGCGATTTATGCATCTGTGCCACATCTAGACAGACTAGACTTGAGTGATTTAGCAATTAGCCTAAATCAATCAACTCAACTTGGCTTCAAGAAGAGGGATATAGAAATTGCTTCTGTAGAGATTCTGATATTAAAATACCTGTTCTCCTCTGCATATAATGTGAATAGTCAAAATCTCCGTTAATTACATCCTTGGGTTTGGGTTTGGGGTTTTTTTCTTTTCGCGTAGTCGCCCTCGAAAAAGACGGCACGAAAGCTTTAGTCATCACAAGCCTGCAACTATAGAGATACAGCGGTAAACAAGGGCATATGTCTTGTGATGGACGTTACCGGGCTTTCATGGTTTTTTTTTTAGGAGTGCATCGTCGACCGCAGCTAAAGGTATACGACCTAACTAATGGCGTTGCTTTTCAGCACCACGCCTGCCTTTCAAAAGTGGTCTGCTTTATTTCGCTTAGTGTTTTCTTACATGCGAATGCTATTGCGCTGAGGTAGCTAAAGGACCCTAAGTTGTACAGTCAAAATGTAAGAATGTTGATTGGGTACATTGATCGTTCGATGGATGCTCATTGGTTGCATCACTCGCTTGATGCACGGGTTTAATCCGATCAAAGCTGCAGCTGGTGACAGCTTAGGGGATATGAGCTATCTGCGGGTACCCCAATAGTAGCATCCTGAGCTGGTTCTCATAGAAGATTAGGCTCTCCTTTCGGAAGACCTCCGAACCGGCATGAACTACTTCTTCTATTTATTCCCTTCTTATCTTGCATAGATGTACGTACAACTTATATATCGTGTACAGAGGTACAGCGGTTAAAGATTGTACCTTGTCCAAAAGGTAGCCACGCCAAGACGTAAACAAACTACGGAGGGGGTGTCTTTTGCTACAAACCCCTTCAAAACCGATCCGTGCACTGTTTACCTTCAGGGTTTATTGAGTTAGCATGGTACAATCTTTCACCGCTGTCCCTCCGTACGGAGTCAAGACCAGGATGGGAAGGACCATAGGAAGAACAAGAGGAGTGCAAGCATTTACTTCATTCGGACAGGAGTAGATAGAGAACGTATAAATACAGAACTTCTCCTCTGTACGAGAAGAAGGGCACACAAAATCAAAACAAGCTTGTTAAACACCTTGTTCTTTGTCACCTTGAAAGTAATTGCCACGACTTCCTATCCCCTCAATATTTTCTCAACACTCTTCTTCACAACTCCACAGCCTCTCAAACTTATCTCTCAAGAACTATCACATTGCTAACAATTCCACGTACAGCCAAGTTTACTCTCAACTATACAGCATGCACGTTACTACACTCATCCTCTCCACCAGCCTCGCCTTGGCCCTAGCACCCGCCGGTGTTCTCGGCTGGGCTCAGGCTGCTAATGGAGTCTGGGTCGCTAGCAACACATGGTACAGCCGTGTCGGAAACTGTAAGTCTGCTACGAGCACTAGCTCTGGCCCTCTAGAAATCTAGATGTAGGTATACTAACTAGTGAATATCTATCAGACAACAACGTCCACGAGTCGTGCACCAGAATGAACACCAACACCGTCCTGACCAGCGGCGATTGTGCTTACTGGACAGACGGCAATGGCAACATGTTCCACGGACGTAAGTTTAGTTTTTCTTAGTCCGACGTAAAATCGTTTGTGTGCTGACATAGCTGATCACTCCTATTAGAATGTTATTCACAAAACAATGCAGTTGGTTGTTACTCGTGCGATGAGGGTGGCCGTGCAAAATGTCTCGTAGCCTGTCAAATTGGCTGTTCCTCTGCAATCTTGAAACCATGCATCGAACAATGCCGTGAGCTTCCTTAATCCTTTATATCTCCACGTTTTTAAATTCTAACTCTTCTAGGTGGCCAATGCAAGGACCTCTACCATTGCACCACAGGTTAGTGGTAAAAATGCGGGTTTAGGGCTATATACAACAACTCAATCTTTCCCTCTTGCCGTCAGGTGACGATCAAGAAGTGAATCGAGCTAGGTACGAATGTAAGATTTTCCAAAATTCGATTCACTAGTACATAAGACGCCGCCATCGATGATGATTTTGTCATCAGGTCATCAAGATTTGATTGATTGTGTGAGGTTTCCCGTTGATTTTGGAAATATTGTTTTGTTGCTGGCGAAGAAAGTACAATCGATCTCCAAGGGCCACGTGCCCTTTGAAAGACCGTTGTCGATATACAAGAAGCTGTCATCATGTTCATGATACCGCCCTCCTCCCGACCATGCCGTCGCCTCATTCTCGAAAATATCCTCATTAAATTCTCACAAATCGCGCCAAAAATCTGCTCACAAACCCCTCATACACCTTTTTAATTATCCATTACCACTTCACATATTCCACACATCCAATTCACCGGACCGAGAAAAGGCACGGTATCTCCACTTTCCCTCCACTGAAACGACAAGATTTGACTCGTCGGATCAAATCGTCCTCTAGCTTTCGACTGTTTGCAAGCTCTGACTAGGTGTGTTATGATTACTGCTTCCTGAATCCTAGCCTCCTAGGTAGTATTTGTACTTCTACTGGAGGTGTGCTGTTCCCCCCTTCTTCCTTAGACCCTTTAGATAAGTCAAGGTTGCGTTTCTCACGTTCCATTTCTGAAGCTCCTCACTTACCCACCGAGTCGCTGTTGACATTTCTTAACCTCACGCCCCCACTTCACCCTCCCACAAAGCCCAGCCTCAGGAAAGTCTCATCGAAACATTAGGACGAAGAAACTATTTAAACACATCCTTCAACGTGCTTAGAAGAACCAAGAAATTGAAGAGTTCCTCGCAGACGATGGGAAAGCAACAAGATTAAAATGTATGTATTCGTGCGTTGAGTTGATGGGTCGTGGAAAGATTCTATCTTGAGTACCCCATTACTCCTCCAAATTGTTCTTTGAGAAGATTTTTGGTGTTGTTGATTTTTTCCCCTAGAGTTTTTCATTGATGGCACAAAGTTCTATACATTCTTAACGTGTTGGTGTTGTTGTTTGATTAAGTATTGTCAAGCTCCAAATCCTCTCTTCGTTTCGCATTAATCACTGTCCGCATTCAACAGCAGCTATCATTCCCACAACCCATGCTCAGCCTCTCCCTATTCTAGTCTCCCTTAAGCTTGTTTCTTATCACAAACGAATTAGACAAACATAATCACATAGATCTACCGGCGCCAAGCTTCCCTCTCTATTTTGTTTCCCAAATTCCCCGCAACCTCAATCAACTACAGATTTGACAGGCTTGGAACATAGATTCTTCTGTGCTTAATTAAACTAAGTATTGATTTCGTGAATTTAATTATATGTGTGTCGTCTCATTTCTTGTTCTGGTTCAGATTTCACTCATTTCATCCCTCTTCACTTCCCACTCACTTCCCACTCACTTAATCCCCTTTCACTCCATACCTCACTCTATCCATCCCCTACTGCATCTATGAAAGCAAAACATTCGCACCACGACCACGACACCAGCTGGATCAATGCCACAACTCAAAGCAATCGCTGGGACGCTGTGTACCAAACGGCGACATAAGTATCATTGTGCCTGGAGGAATTGGCAGATGTGGACTCCCACGTACTAGCTGAGCCAGGCCAAAAAAAAAACTTTCTACCTCATTTTCTCTCATCATCTTGATTTTTCCTTTGTAAGATTGAGTGGTTGGTATTAGTCACAGAGACTTTCTGTTAATTTTAAGCTTGTTGATGTTGCTGTCTTCAACGGTGTCGATTCTCACTCAGACTGTCACTGTCGAACTATTCTTTTAAATCACTATCATTAAATTCTTCAATCGTCTAATCTCCCCAAAACAACCCATCAAAACCATTTTCTAGCATCATCTGAAACTCTTCCCTCAGTTTTCCTAATTACTTTCCGAAACATCTGGTGCTTGCAAAATCATACTGTAAGGGACCACTTAAGTCTTAAATAGACCGAACCGCCTCCTCCAATTTAGTGAGATGCCAAGCAGGCCGCACTCTAGCCACTCTAGCCCTCCCTCTCGACGTGAGTGAGAGTGTTCTGCTCTGACCATGGAGTTACGAAGTCCTGCTAGGAGTTGTACTTTTATACACTTGAGCTGAGCTGATCTCAATCAAATGAGATGATCTACGAACATAATACAGTGCTTTACAAGATGTGCTACCCGCTCATAGAGGAGAGAGATAGATAGATAGAAAAAGAAAGAGAAAAAGAAGCGAGAGGAATTATAGTAAACCACATACAATAACTAAATGCAGTCAATCAGAGAGCCAGACAGAAGTAAGGTAGGTAGGTAAATAGGTTGAGTAGTATTTATCTCCCACAGACCGAGTTCATTCCCTTCATCATCCCACCTCCTCTAATCCCCCACCGCCTCTTATGCAAAGAAGTAAAGTATCTCTAGTGATGTATGACCTTTTCTAACTTTATAGTTGCATGTGTATTGCCAGAGTAATAACCCGCAGACTCCATCCATCCTTCCCCAACATTTGCCATTTCACTGTTGGGGCTCTCTTCCCCTTTCTATGTTCTTGTATGTCAGGCCACATTCATCAAGTAAAGTAACGATCAGACCATCCGAAAGAACCGAATGGATGCATGCGTGATTTTATTTCCATAATTTCCATCGGACTCAAAGTAACAGTCCCAAAACTCCACTTACGCCACCTAAGAAGATTTAAAGGAGAAAGAATGTTCCTTGATATGTACACGCCTTCTTTTGATTTTATTGGGATCCCCCGCTAGAAAGAGTGGTATCGCAGGTCGTAAACTCCATTTCCCGTTGATAAGACATTGTATCGGGCATATGAAAATGCATCGATTATGCCTTTGGAGCTGGGATCTTGGCTGGTGGCGTACCAAGCTTGTTGCGGTTACGGAAGAAAAGCTGTGTCGACATCGTAAGTAATTGTAGTAGAGTACTGGAAAATTCGAAAGAAAGATAAAACTTACAACACCCTTTCCTTCACCAGTAGATCCCTCGGAAGGCTCAACCCATTGACACCATCTTGCAACAGTATACAAAGACTTCAAGAATCCAATAGCACCATCCTTGACATCAGCGCGGTAGTGCTTACCCATGACCTTTTTGATGGCCTCGGTGGCTTCATCAGCGTGGTAGAATGGGATGGTGCTGACATAGTGGTGGAGGACGTGAGTCTCGATGATACCGTGGAGAAGTTCACGACCGACGAATCCGAATTCACGATCGATAGTTGCGGCGGCACCACGAACGTAGTTCCAGGACTCAGCAGTGTAGTGAGGTAGAGTGGGGTCAGTGTGTTGAAGGAAGGTGATGGCAACTGCGAAGTATTAGAATAGGCGATCAAAAAACCGATGTGATGAAAACTTACCCAACCAGTGGTTAACCCACAAGTAAGGAGCGAAGTACCAAACAGCCATGTTTGAGAATCCATAAGTCTTGGTGAGGATAGTGAGAACGCTGATGACTATGGCGAGACCAAGATCACTCAACAAGACGAGTTTAGCATCCTTAGCCTCGTACAATGGACTGTTTGGGTTGAAGTGGTTGACACCCTTGAAGAATCCGTTGGTCTTTCCTACACCTCTGCCCTCGGCTTGCTTCACGTGGTTGTTGTGACCAGTGACATTTGCCATGATGTACAATGGCCAGCCGAAAAGTTGTTGAAGGACGGAGTGGATGAGAGTGGCGATTGGGGTCTCCTCAGTCAACTCGTCAAGGTCATGGACGAGTCTACCAACTCGGGATGCGTAGACCTCACGGGTTTTTGGGACGAAAACCATGTCACGCTCCATGTTACCGGTGGCCTTGTGGTGCTTTCCGTGGGAAATCTTCCAGGAGAAGTATGGAACCAAGAGTGCTGAGTGGCAAATCCATCCAGTGGTATCGTTGAGGATCTTAGAAGTCGAGAAAGATTGGTGGCCACACTCGTGGGCGAGAACCCAAAGACCAGTGCCGAAAAGACCCTGGATGACAGTGTATGCGAACCAAAGAACAGCTCGTGTTGGGGCAGATGGAACATTCTCTGGGGTGAGGAATCTGTTGAAGAGGTAGAAGGTAACAGCGAGACTGGTGATATCTCGTGCAACATAGGAGAGGCCTCGCAATCCAGAGCGCTCATAGCAGTGTTTGGGAATGGCATTTCGAATATCGTTGACAGTGTAGTCCGGAATCTCAAATTGGTTGCCGTTTGTGTCGGTGAGTTTTCCATGTGGGAGAGTATTTGCGCCCTTAGACTCGTCGAGGGAGGACATGGAAGATAGAGATGTGGAGGATGGTGATTGTCTTGGGGTATCGTTTGGAGATCCAGCTGCAGATGACCCGTGCGAAGGAGCACTCCTCCTGGTTGCCATTCGTGTAGGGACTGCTGTAGATGCCATGATGTTGATATTTGATTGTTCAATTAGAATATTTCGTTCTTGATCGCCTTGTCTGGCACGTCGTGCGATTTTAAAAAAGAACAACGGGTGGTCGAAGTATTTTTGTTGAGGTCGGTTGTGGTCCGAGGGGAAATGGTGGGGATCTGTTGGTGAATGTGAGTAGACGTATCTTGCAATTGATGGAGGAGAAGTAAAGATTCAAACATACCGGATTGCTCTCTTGAGAATTGTTTAAGAAAGCAAGAGATTCACGCCAGAAAAGGGCAGTAAAAAGAGGGAGGGCAGTAGTGGCAGAAGGTACTGGGGGTGGGACTTAAATATGTTGTGTCCCGCCAATTTCACGACTCGAAATCCCCACCGCCACCCTTTGGCCAGGGTCGGATCTGGTCTCTTTGCTCTATTGCTGCCCGGCTGTTGCATGTGCTTGTCAGTTCGGCTGGGAGAAAACGACAAGTGATACAGTTATAGCTTCCTGCGCGAAATCTGCAATTCGTTAAGTTTCTATCTAGCTTTACCTGCTGCTCATCCTGATTGGTATACGAGCTGGGTGGTCGCTCATTTTTCAGATGTCTTTATCAAAAACTGCTTCGAGCAACTCTTTCCTTTCAATCTTCTCTGTTTATCTATCTTTGTCTCGTCCGATTTATATATTTGGTTCTTCATGCTTTTGCCACTTTTGTTTCTCAACTTGTTTCTAATGCTCAAGGCCGAGGCCCAAGTTTCATACTCAACCTCGACTCTATATCTCATCTCATTATGACTTCTTGAAGAACATATCGCCATCTCCTCACACCTCTTCTTCACAGCCAAGCCACAGATCGTCTCTCTGCATACCATTTAACATTCTAGGCATCTGGATGATCCAACCTTTTCACCACCTCGCCTACACTATGGACCAATAGCCATCTCGATATTTCTTTCTCCAGCAAATTCAAAGCAAGCCCTCCGCGGCCTCTACTTGTTCAGCAGATGCCCTTTCCGCCGCATATCACTGCACACTGCATTTGGAATACTGCATGTACCTCGATTGCTCAAGCACGAAGTGCTTCTGGCAAATAGCCGTGGATATTGATTCCGACTTCAGCTCTAGCTTCCAACAAGGTTCACCATTTGATAGTATCAGCTTGACAGCGGGAGTGAAATCTCGTCCGACCTGGATCTCGCCTGACCTGCTTCCTCACACCATGGTGGTAGCACACAGGGATTTGGAGAACCCTGCTGAGGGAGTTGCATATCGAGAGGAGCAGTATTCGGAAATGCCTAGGCAGTTGAAGTGCTCGTGGGGTTACGGATGTTTTTACACCGCCAATGCCAACCCTCTTTCTCAGTCCACCATTACAGATGGCGGGATCCGTTTATTATGGTGCTGCACGTACTGGACAGTATCAACTAAATCCCTTGGTACGGTACTGTACCATCCTCCAGGCATAATTGACAGTCTTACCTACACTCTCCCCCACCATCGCGATCGATAAGTTTACCAGCCTCAACCAACTTCGACAGACCCTGATATCCAGCTGTCACTTTCACATGCCACACAAACCATCCAAACTTCCTCCAAGGGCAAGGCGAGCAGCGGGATCTAAAGCAAAAGATCTAAACCCCTTCCCCCCAAACTCTCAAACCCTTCCAATCGGCTGATCACTCAGGAACCGGAAGGTGCAAAGAAACGGATCCTTCCATGCGCAGATTTGGAAGGATAAAAGAATGTCCATCCTATCACGTCGATGCGCTTGCGACTTTTTCACTTCACACGTTCTTGCTGATGTCGAGAAGGGGAGAGTTGGCAAGTGTCGTTGGGGCTGTCCAATCACAATCCCTGTATTTGAGAGGAGCCGGATTTTTGTTGGGGAAGATCTGGAGTTTCGTTGGGTTTGCCTTTTGCCCTGTCCGTGGTCCCTTTGAGCCGGCTGCTGGGATCCGAGATGCCTCAGGCGACACTTGTAGCTCTGTGATCGATGGATGAGTTTGTAACGATTCAGAAAGACATGTGATTTTTCATTGAATGATTCGTCGCCTCAAGATTTTTAAGATTTTTATTAAGATTTTAAGAATGGGTCAGTGCTCTCGCTTCTTTTGCCTCAGCGAGCTTACTAGGTACTTTCACCAGTCTACTGTGGTTCTACTCCCTTGCCTTGCCCTTGCCTTTGTCCAAACTCCTTCCCTCGGTATCATTATCAATATCACCACCATGCTCATCAAAGCCAGACAAATACTTACCATAACCCCCATCACCTTCATTACCGTCATCTCCATCAGCACTATCATCCTCACTAACATCATCCTCCTCCTTCCCATGAAACCAATATTGCTCAATCACCGCTAGCTCACTAATCCTCCACCCCAAGCTCTCCATCGCCTTCATCTGATATCCACTCAACGTCTTGTCACCACCAGAAACCTCCACCACGACATCCTTTACAGAACCAGAACCGGCAACTAACTTATCCACCACCCTCAAAACCACACCTCTAATCTTCGGCTCATCCTCTGCAACCATCTCCAATGCCATCACCGTCCGCATATCCATATACAACGTCACAGTCCTCAATCCAACACACTTCTGCTGCAACGCCCTCCAAACATCACAACTATCTTTAGCCAACCTCACCTCATCCACACCCTCATCCTCAGCCTTCCCCCTCCCCCTCCCCACTCCAACATCAACATCAAAATCATACCTCCCTCTCTCCTCCCCAAAATCAAACTCCCTCACAACCGGAAAATCAACATAAACATCCTGAATCAAACCCGCATTCACCACCCCAATCCCATCAAGGAAAAAGTTGAGATCACGAGAATTGGCCCAGCGGAAGTAGAAGCTGTTTTGGGAGTAGAAGAATTGACTAGCTTCGTGGTGGATGACTTTGTTTGTGAGGAGGAGAGAGGTAGTAAGGGTTTGCGAGGGCGTTTTAGGGGATGAGTGGTATGAGCGGGAGTAGGAGTAATTGATCTGGTGGAATGTCCATGGGTTGATGCGGGTGTGGTGGAGTAAGGTGAGTTTGTAGATCTGAGTACGGAGTTCGAAAGGGAGGGTGAGGAAGCTGGCCATGTCTTTTGACGGCGGGTCCCTATCTCCATTTTGCCTCCTTCGTTGACGTTGCCGGTCTTTACAGATGAAATCAAACGGGTACTTGGATATTGAGGTAGGTTTGAAAGATCGATTGTTGGTAGTTACGAGGTGTAAGGTAAGCTCAAGCGCTCTCGAACAATTGATGTGTGTCGCAGAGTCATTGGATGATAGTTACACATGCTTGGTTGGTCAGCCTTCTTGGCGACAGTCAACACCTTCCCTCCCTCCCTGAAACCATTTCTTCTAGATAGTGAACACATTACCGAGGCATGTATATACTTGCTAAGAGCTAACACAATAATTAAACACATATTACTACCAACTCACCGTATGTGCCTATGCATTGACCTTGCCGTCTATAACCACGGCGCTTTTTTTTTTCAATGGTGTATATAAGCAACACCGAGCAGATAACCCCTCCATTATATCTTTGCACACTTCGGAAGTATACAACAATAAATATAGTCAGTTGAAGCAAGAATCGTTTCATCGCTTGAGTGAAGAGGAGATGTAATCAAAGTTGTTTGTGAAGATTTTCGTATGCAGGAGGAGCACTTCCTGATCCTGATGAGATTGATGAAGAACTTCTTTGCGCTAAAACGAGACTTGGGATGTCCGGGTGTGATTGTCCCATGTTCTTATTTTACAGGAGCTAAAAGCCATTCCTTCCCTTCTCTTGCTATTTTCTGCATGCGAGACTGATCCCAACCTCAACTAGAGATAGAGACGTCACAACTAATCAAACTTGAGAGAATAGCCTTCGCTCCGTGTTTCTTATTACATAGAAAAATGAAAACAACACAAACGTGCATGAGAAAAGGAAAAAAAAAACTTTGAGACAAAGATTAAGGAAATGATCATAGAACAGTTTCCATTCTCGTACAATATATAAACACATGATGTACACCAAAAGATATGATGTTTTTAACTCCCTGCCGTATGCAGCCAATAAAGTACTGTACAAATGCTTGGAGCCGATCTGACGCCTCAGCTCTAGACATGAAAGTCGCCCATCTATTTTGGCCACTTCTTCCATCCACGACCGTGTCCTTTCTGTTTTTGTTGTTAGCAATGGATATCAAGTATGTTAGATAGACATGACTTACCTCCTTCCATTCCTGAATAAGCGCTGGCATTGCCAACATAGCTTGTCTTCGCTTCTCCAACCTGGTAAATCAATGTATTAGCCATCATCCGCTCAATTGACACCCCCAAACCCCACAATAGAGCCCTCCTTCCGCTGTTCTCCTCCACATATCCTCCAATCCACCTATGAAACACCTCCACACCAAAACATCTCACCAAATAAACATACCTAGATTTCAAAGTCCTCTCATCAACCTTTCCTTTAACCCTCTCACCCACACCGGTACCCTTAACCCTCAAACCACCCTCCAACCTCTTCTTCAACTTCTCCTCCGTCTTCTTCACCGTAAACGGCAACAAACTCTCCACGCCATGTTTCCTCGCCAGCTTCACCAAATCCGCTTGTCTCCTTAACGAGTAAACCGGATCATGCCATCGTCCAGACAGGGGCGATTTCTGTGATTGAAAGGGGTTCAGGAAATCTGATGATTTGACACCTGGTGTGCCTACGGATACAGGTACGGGAGCGATGGGTGTGGATGTTGCGGAGGCATCGAGGGAGGTGCTGTCTGTGGTGATTGGAGATGCGGATGAAGGAAGAGGAGTTGTGGTTTGAGGACCCAGAATCGATGCTGGTGGATATCGCGCGAAGAAGCGGGTTAATTGCGGTGGCAGCGTCCGCGCAAGCTGGATATATTGCTGTTTTGAAGCCATGATTGACAGAGTGGGAGGTGGAATTGGCTTGCTTCGCTCGATGCAAGGTTCGTGATGGACGATGTCGAGGTCGAGATGTGAAATATTTCGCTTAGTCATGTACTATTTTTTGAGCCTTGAGCTTCAGCCTTGCAGCTACCAACCTGACGACCGGAAAACATTTTGAGAAGTCCGCCACGACGAACCTACATACCTATCTCTGAACTTGTTTTTACCGGCTCATCTAGGTCGTTTGAGAATTAGTTAACTTGTGCAATTTGCTGATACAGCGATATTCATTCAACATGGCAGGCTATTCGAATGGAGACTTTCCGCCCCCTCCTCCTTCAGATATGAATGAGCCTCCACCACCACCACCCGATTCCTTCGCTCCTCCACCTCCACCAAACTCATACGCGCCTCCTCCTCCAAGTGACCTCCCCCCTCCACCACCATCAGAGTCCCTACCTCCGCCGCCACTGAAGAAGAAAGGATGGGGAGCACCCAAAGACCGCGGACCTCTCAGCATCGAAGACATCCTAAAAAAGAAGAAAGAAGTCGACGATGCAGCCGCAAAGCCCAAATTCCTCTCGAAAGCCGCACGCGAGAAGATAGCACTTGAGAAGCGAGCGAAAGAGGTCGAAGAAGCGAAACGCAAGCTTGAGGTTGATAGGAGTGAGAATAGTATTGCGCCGCTCGAGAATAGAAATGGTTATCAGAATGGACGGGGACAGGATGATAGGCGAGATAGCTATAGGCGAGGAGGCGCATCTGTACCTACGGGTCCTCGAGCAATGCGACAAGGAGATGCACCCAGTGAAAGTGGAAATGATAGAAACGATCGAAATGGACGGCCAAATAGAGACATGCCACCACCCGCCAAACCTGCCGCAAATGTCAATGGGAAAGCGTCTTTAGCTGGTGAAAAGAGACCTGCAAACTCGGATGATACACAAGCATCTCTCATTCGCAACCGATATATGGGTGCGGAAGCCAATGTTTCGACATTCTCGGCGAAGAAGAAGCGCAGGCGGACGACGGAGAAGAAGTTTAATTTTGAGTGGAACACGGAGGAAGATACAAGTCCTGATTATAATCCTATTTACTCGACACGCGCGGAAGCCAATTTTTATGGAAGAGGTCGTCTAGGTGGATTTGCTGAGGATACGAATGAGGATAGTGTCATGAAATATGCCAAAGCTTTGGAGGCGCGAGACTCGGTGGCAGGATCTGCACGGGCAAGAGAGATTATGGAGATGGAGAGGAGGAGGAAAGATGATGCAGGGAGTAGAGGACTTGACAAGCACTGGAGTGAAAAGAAATTGGAGCATATGCGAGAGAGAGATTGGCGTATTTTCAAGGAAGATTTCAATATCAGTACGAAGGGAGGAGCCATTCCAAATCCAATGCGAAATTGGGCGGAATCAGGGTTACCAAAGAGACTTATGGATGTTATCACCCAGGTTGGATACGACGAACCTTCTGCAGTCCAGAGAGCTGCAATTCCTATTGCTTTACAGGCTAGAGATTTGATTGGTGTTGCTGTCACTGGTTCCGGTAAAACAGCTGCGTTCTTGCTACCTTTACTCGTCTACATCTCAGAACTACCTCCCCTCAACGATTACACCAAAAACGACGGCCCCTACGCTATCATTCTCGCCCCAACCCGTGAACTGGCGCAACAAATCGAAGTCGAAGCCCGCAAATTTGCCACACCCCTCGGCTTCACTTGCGTGAGTATAGTAGGAGGCCACTCCCTCGAAGAACAATCCTACAACCTCCGCAATGGCGCCGAAATCATCATCGCCACGCCCGGTCGTCTTGTCGACTGCATCGAGCGCAGAGTCCTCGTCCTCGGTCAATGCTGCTACATCATCATGGATGAAGCCGACCGCATGATCGACTTGGGCTTCGAAGAATCCGTCAATAAAATCCTTGACGCCCTTCCCGTCTCCAACGAAAAGCCAGACACCGACGACGCCGAAGACGCGCAAGCCATGTCTCGCCATCTCGGCGGTAAAGACCGCTACCGTCAAACCATGATGTATACGGCCACGATGCCCTCGGCCGTTGAAAAAATCGCAAAGAAATATCTCCGTCGCCCCGCCATTGTCACAATCGGTAATATCGGCGAGGCTGTCGAAACCGTCGAGCAAAGAGTCGAGTTTGTGTCTGGTGAAGAGAAGCGCAAGAAACGTCTTAATGAGATCCTCGCTTCAGGTGAATTCCAACCACCGATTATCGTATTCGTCAATATCAAACGAAACTGCGACGCCGTCGCCCGCGATATCAAACACATGGGTTTCTCATCCGTCACATTACACGGTAGCAAAACCCAAGAACAGCGAGAAGCAGCGCTCGCATCCGTTCGGTCCGGGTCAACCAACGTCCTCGTCGCCACTGATCTTGCAGGTCGTGGTATCGATGTGCCTGATGTCTCTCTGGTCGTTAACTTCAACATGGCTACCAACATCGAGAGTTATACCCATCGTATTGGAAGAACGGGTCGTGCGGGTAAGAGTGGTGTGGCCATTACATTCCTTGGGAATGAGGATGCGGAGACGATGTATGAATTGAAGCAGATGTTGATGAAGAGTAGTATCTCGCGCGTGCCGGAGGAGTTGAGGAAACATGAGGCCGCGCAGCAGAAGAGTACGAGGAGGGGTGGGGGTGGGGGTGGGGAGGCGAAGAAGATTGAGGAGGGTGGGTTTGGTGGGAAGGGGGCGGGTGCGGGGAGTGGGTGGAGTTAGGACAGGGGAGTAGGTGCCAGGTTGGGAATGTAGGTAGAGAACTTGATTGTAATATCATTTTTTGCGATGATATCCTGTGTTTGCTTCCATTTTGTTCATATTTTGTCCTCGTGTTCGGTTGACTGGGAATGCTTCATACTTCTCGTGACTGTCCTGGTGAGTAGAGAACCGCTTTGTTGCAAATAAGCAGCTCTCATATGTCTACTCGAAACTCTGCTACGATAACATTATCTGTGTTTGCTTTCATTGTGTTCACATCTCGTCCCCTTGCTCGCTTGACTGAATATATCTGCCTGCCTACCTATCATAGGTAAGTGAGCTTTTCGTTCTTGATAATTTCATCTTAGACATCTGCCTTGCCCTACCTATCTTCCCACCTAACCAGGTATACAATCAAGCTGAAGCATACAATTCTGCAAATTGATACCTGAGCATAGGCGAGAATGCTCTCTGCAATGCCCATTGTGGCGGCTCAGAGAACGAACGGAGGTTAGTACTGCCTTGCCGAAGTACTTACCTAGAAATGTAGCCAGGTAGTCAAGCTGGAGCATACAACTCTACTCTGCAAATTGATTCCTTAGAATCAGCGAGTGAGTGCTCTCTGCGATGCCATGATCGCAGCCTAAGAACCGTATGGCGGGCGGAGCATTAGTTGGTGATATGTGACCATCCGAAGCAGTATAATACAAGACAGCCTCTCAAAACTTCTCAAGATCTGCCTGGATTCATCGAGGCCTGTCTGTCTAGATTCTTCCTGATTGATGTACAGTGCTGGTCGTCCTTAATCCATTCCCAAGCAAGGTAAGAAAAGGAGTCTCGGAAACCAATTTTTCCGCCCAAACAAATCTCAAGATACAATGGTCATGGGATGAAGGATGTTTTCGACAGATCGAGTATGCGAAGACAAGCGACTTCACTATGTATGGCCAAGGAAGAGAGGAAAAGAGAGAGGGTGTCCGGACTCTGATTAGTGGTCAGCTGCCACCACACTCTCAATACACCATCTGAGATTGTCTAAAGACAAACAAAGTTCATCAACAGAGGTGTCAACTATGCCGAAATCTGAATTCTAAAAGTGTATCTTTTGGACGCGTATAAGAGTAGAGACAAAAGGGTACCGAATGAGCTGAGGCGATGGTGTTTGACTAAGACACGGAGAAATGCATGTTGGATGGGATCTCAAGAACTCACTCAGGTCTGTCAAAATATGCAGACAGATCGAAATCCAAGACACTTATGATTTTAAACATAATACAGTGACTTATCCAGTGGTATCCATTGTAATGGGCTGTGCTTTAATCATGCTTCATAGCCGAGATGAATCTGTAACTTATAGTATTTGCCTGTATTCCGATGTTCTTGCTTCTCCTTCTCTTAGAAAGCTCGTTGGGGCGGATTTCCTCGACGATGAGAATGCAAGAGGACTATGTATAGAAAAGCAGATGACATTCAAGCTCAAACGCGTTTGAAAAGGAGTGTGAAAGCAGAATCACAGTCCCAATTGAGGGTACACAGGAAACGAGAGTCCTAGTAGAAGAGTACAAGGCCACGACTTGCCAAACTGAGGAAATGCACCAACTTGGTGGCTCTTGTTGTCCAGTGTGACTCGAATACTCGCTTTCCAAAAGAAGGATTGCGCAGGAACTTAGAAAACGTGGGATACCGTAGATAGAATCTCTGGAATTGTGATGGTCGCACTTGTACCACACCAGCGCCTGCTACCGGACACTTGTGTAACCTTGAACTTTGAAGGAAGAAAAGGCGTGCGGTCAATGGGAGCGTTTCAAGACTTTGGTGAGGTATCAATGACAAAAGGAAGCTGGAAACTTTTGCATCCGGAAGACGATCGATGGAGCTAAAAGCGATACGATGCCACTTGCAAGTTGCAGCGAAGAGATAGAGTTCAGAACAAGTGAGCTGTTCATGCAGGGAGAAGGATAAGTCTCACTTTGAGACGTTGCCACATCCTGCGAGTGGCTGGCCATTCGTCAATGAATTTGACGAAAGTGCCGTCCACGATAGATTTCAGATGTTTGTGTTGTTTTGTTGAGATTCCAATTCTGTCGTTGCCATTTGCCGATTTTAATATGGGTACGAGTACAGTATGCACCACAGCCGATGCTCGTAAATCTTGAATACGAGTGCAAATACCCTTGTCATCGGAATCATGATCGGCACCAAAATTAACCTGACGGCTTGGAAGGCACACGCCTGGACGAATGAGCGGCCGGTGCCTGAATTCAGACAAGGGGAAAGTGGAAGGATGTGCATGCGTGCTATTCCCAGGGCGAGTCAAGCAGCTAACGGTGAAGCGATGCCCTGAACAGTTCAAAGAACCACTCCGTGAGAACTGTGAGGATGGGATGAGAATTTCGTGGGTTGTTCATGCGGTGGATGCGGAAGTCGTGAGTTTGGTGAGTGGCGACATTGATGATGGTGTTGAGGAAATGCAAATTGCTAAGAGACAGTGCCTCAGCGGTTTGTGGTCTGACTAATGAGAAGAGCTCAAAGGAGTCCGAGGAGTCCAAGGAGTCAAAGGAGGGGATCAAGGATGTACACTGTGCTCTCAGCCAGTTTGGGCCTGAGAGACAACGGTCGCATACTAAAGGATCTGTACGCAGGTACAGAGTACAGTAGCAGCACGCAAGTCCTTCGAGCAAGCTGAGAATGCGTCGCATCCTGCACAGGATGCTGTCATAATTCTAGGTTGTAGATTGTGTTCTCCATTATTTCGCCTGATTTTCCACTCTCTTGTTGCGTACACAGTCCTGCGATGAGGCCGCCCGTTGGTATTTGATTGGGCTCATCTCCCAAGAATAATGGCCATCGTGGACAAGGAGTCGCCGGGAAGATCAAAGTCCACACTTCGTATGAATAATGAGGAGGTTGGAGAGACGAGTGCACTAGAATTATGGGTAAGGAAGTGGACGTGCATGTTACGTTTGATGCGGCCTTTCTTTTGCTACAAGGGGAAATGGTAGATGAGAGCTATCACACAGTCTCGTCAAAGTTAAGGTCGCGCAAGTATTATAAAAAGGTGTGTGGACGCAGCCAGTCATTTCGGCCGTGGATGAGATGGTGGTGTGTAGGAGTCAAGCATTCGTTATGTTCGGCGCCGACAGAGATTGTCTGGATCCTGGGCCGAGATGAGACGAACTCCTCAAGTCTCGGCGGCACCGACAACTTCTGCTATCGGCGGACTGGGCATGGAAACGAAATTGGCCTGCATTTTGGATATTCCGATCAACAACGTTGCTGTGGATATGGGAGATAGATGTACGGACGTAGCACTAGACTGGCTCCTGGCCATATGGCTTTCTCCCTTTGTATGTTATACAGCTCCAGAAGCAATGCTTCCCCTGAATCCACCG
Source organism: Tetracladium marchalianum (assembly GCA_037074945.1). Taxonomy (NCBI): domain Eukaryota; kingdom Fungi; phylum Ascomycota; class Leotiomycetes; order Helotiales; genus Tetracladium; species Tetracladium marchalianum. The sequence goes on along the minus strand of JBAMDN010000850.1, from coordinate 13,138 downwards.
AGAACCCATCCAGCTGTAAGCTTTGATCGCACAGCAGTAGCAAAAGGTCGTGCAAGAATTGAAGGCAGCGGGTGAACGTGGTCGTGGTGGTGCAGTGTCGAAGAAAGCATAGGCTTGTCTACGAGCCTCTCTCTTGCAAAGACCACAAAACTTGAAAATTGAGCATTCAGATACAAAGAGATATTTCCATAGAAATCTTGTTCATTATTGTCGTGTCAACGTCTACAAAACAAAAAACAAAGCCCAAACGTCGCCATCTAGAGTTGGCATCTGTTCTAGTGATTTTCCCCCCAAGAGCACAGGGCCGCTAAAACATTGGCGCCAGGAACGTCCAATTTCGGTACGCTCTGCTCGCTCCCTTTTCACCTTCTCCTCCTCCTCACCCTCGACAACTTCACCTTTGATCTGACTTCCTCGCGGTCCCTCGCTCATTAAAGTTCCCTCCCAACTCTGAGAGTCTCGACTCTCTACCACATTCATTTGGAACCTCTCATCTTCAACACACAACGTCCTCTTCCCGAACAAAACAATCAATCTGCAAGATAATCCCCCTCTCGTCGACCTCTACCTACGAAGCAATCCTCCAAACTTCAATAATCAAAGCGATCCTCGACCGAGACATCCTGTCTTCAATCAATGTACGTCTGCCGAGCGACAGTTGAGCTTCAATCGCTCAGAGATGCGCTACCCTACTCACAACTGGACTTGCTCTCATACGGAATGCTAATCGTTTTGTTCCCAGATCTCGATTGCGACAGAAAACCCACGATCCTAGAGACTCTACTCCCATAGTTATTACAACATCCATCTTTACAATGAAGTTTGTAGGCATCACAATTGTCGGCGCCGCGACTCTCGTAGTTGCTCATGGTCACAACGCCCACCGACACGTTCATCCCGGTCGCCATGCCTCCCCAGTCGAGGAGCGCGCTGCCGCCGTCGTCGAGGTTGAAGGCCCAACGGTTACAGTTTATGAATTGAACGGCAACCAGGTTAAGTACGATGATGTCGAAGCTGGATTGAAGGATGGAAAGTACGTTCTTGTCGGCGAGAAGATCTCTTCTGTCAAGCCATCTCCTACCACCACAAGCAAGGCCCCTAAGTCAACAACCACTACCGCGGAGCAAGCTGCCAAGTTCTTCGAGAAGGTCGTTACCACCACTCAACAGACCACAACTACTACAACAACCGCTCCTCCAACTACTACCACTACGACAACCCAAGCCCCTCCTACCACTTCTGCAGCTCCAACAAGCGACAATAGCGCCCCAAGCGGAGGTCAAGGAGTTGACTCCGAGTTCCCAAGCGGTAAGGTGAAGTGCTCCGACTTCCCTTCAAGCTACGGTGCCATCTACCTAGACTGGCTCAATCACGGCGGATGGTCTGGTATCCAGCGTGTGCCAGGCTTCAACTTCGGTAGTGACTCTTCCATCAGCCACATCGACACTGCTATTGATGGCGAAGGTTGCACCCCAGGTTCCTTCTGCTCATACGCTTGCCCTCCCGGCTACCAAAAATCGCAATGGCCAGCTGCCCAAGGAGCTACTGCCCAGTCCATCGGAGGCCTTTACTGCAACAAGAATGGTTTCCTCGAATTGTCTCGCGACGCGGATAAGACAATCTGTATTCCTGGTGTGGGTGGTATCAAGATCAAGAGCAAGTTGAGCCAGAACGCTGCCGTCTGCCGTACCGATTACCCAGGAACTGAATCCGAGACTATCCCATTGAACACTCAGCCAGGTGGTGAATACGAGCTCTGCAACCCAGACCAAAACAAGTACTACCAATGGCAAGGTGCCCCAACCTCTGCACAATACTACATCAACAATGCCGGAGTTCCCCTCAACGAGGCTTGCGACTGGGGTGTCGCTGGCTCTAACAAGGGCAACTGGGCACCAGTCAACATGGGAGTTGGTCGTGGAGGCGACGGAGTTACCTACATTTCCCTCTTCCCCAATGCGCCAACCAACCCAGATGGCAAGCTCAACTTCAACATTGAAGTCAAGGGCGACATCAGCGGCAGCTGTGGATACAAGGACGGCAATTATGTGAGCGGTGGCAACGTATCACCTACTGGTTGCACAGTAAGTTCAATCGCAAAGAAGGTGTTCTATTTCATTTCCAACTAACAATCTATAGGTTGGTGTTGCAGCTGGTGGATCGGCGTACTTCGAGTTCTCATAGATGTGTAGACGGTGGTTTCCTTGGGCGTACTTTTTTCTGGTGCACATACCTTTGCCGACTAAACTACGGCGAATCACGACTGTTGCTTATTTGATTTCCGGAGCCCGCACTACTCGATATCTGGGACTTGCTTTTCTCTCTATGTCGAAACGACCGCCTTTCAGCAAATTGGGAGGATCTGAACCTCGCCTTCCGATTCGCCTACACGGACGCCTCGGCTTCTTTCCTTTGTCTTTAACTTGCTAATGTTTTTTCCTATTGTCTGGACGCTGAATGTGGTCCCGCATGCTAAGTCCCAAAGGCGTTCATGTTGATAGCATGGTGTCGGAACGATATGGCTTTGCTTGCTCAACCTGCCGACGAAAGCGTTCCTTTTTGATGGAGGGGCGGATACTTTTGCAACCGTACAACACAGCCTTGGTTAAACGGGACTCTACTTTCCATCAATATGGCACTGGTTGTTGTTCACCAAGATCTTACAAGATTTGTTATTCATCAATCGCCATCATCATTACCACTGCTCTGAATGCAGTTGGCCTCACCTACTTTGCATCTATCTTCCAAACGGATTTTTTGTACCCCATGGAGGAGCAGGTTCCCCTTTCAACGGGGGCCTCGCCAAACCTCGCTCCAGGAAAAGCAAAATCAGTAAAAACAAACTCGAATCATGGATATTTGTGCTGCTTGTGGCGGGCCTGCAAGGTATCAATTTCAACTTGTGCCAGAAATATTGATGTTTTTTTGGTTTGATGGGAGAGGATCTTTGAGGGGAGGAAGGCGATGCCCAAAAAACGATAGCTTTCTTCACACAATCTGGTTGCCCTGAATTCAGACAATACCTATGAAGCATCAAGCAAGCGAGTGGCCCACTTTCTGTATCATAGACCTAAATGCTCTTTCAAAAACAAAAAACCTTCTTTTTGTGCAGCCTTCTCGACGTGTCGAGATGGCAGTGAATTATAGCGTGAGATGATTTTTGCAACTGTCGAGCCTCAATCATCTGGTGTCAATAGCTTACCCAAGTCCTCTTGTGTACGTAACTCCCTTGTTTCTGACCGACAACAACAACACTATCTTGTATATTGCTAACCTGGCCACATTCTTTTCTCTCCTTTGATATGTACTTTCATGTAAACAATTATGGCTAAATCTTTTGTAGTCTTGCCTGCCTACACTTAACGTCTTAGCACCTTTTTCATTTCTCACATGGCACAGAAATAACAAGGACGTTACAACATGATATGATACAATAGCGGACAAGTAAACATGAGCGACATGGATGACACCTCTCCATAATAATACCTTATATATAAAAACGAGCTTATTCCGTTGGAATATTGGGCTTTGATTCTCTCTCTCTCTTCTCTCTGGCGTCAAGTGGTGCGTATAGTTAAGGTATAAGCACGTCACTAATCGATAAAGAAAGATTAAAGACAGCTCAGTATTAGATAGGTAGATGTATACTATATCTTTCCTCACTCTCGGCAGCTCTCTTTCCAAGAAATGGGTTCAATACTTGGGGTTCTTCTGCCTCGGTTACCTGCCTCCCGTACATTCATTTCCACCTTACTCAGTGGAGAAGACGGCAATGCTGCACGAGACCCTGAAAATCGACACTAGCGGTAGTCCTGAGTTTGCGACATCTGATATTTCCTTGAATTGAAATAACTATTATCTATCTCATCCATCTACCATCAAATTCAAGCTCTAAGCTACGTCTCTAAATTCTCCTACAGATCTCATCAACAACGCCCAGAACTGTCCTCGTCTGTCCTCCGGACCTCTCGAAGTTTCACACTCCTAGTGCTCCGCGGGACACCCAACCCACTCGTCCCCGAAAAGATCCATGAACACAAGCCAAAAAACCCCACATCTCGTGCAACCAAAAACATCCCTCACCTCACACCGCCCGGCAATTCCCACTCTTCGTTCATTCCCCAGTCCAGTCCCGACTCCAGTCGAGTCCAGCTCTTTTCTTGTCTGCAGTAGAAACAAGGACACAGGGTCTGGTGATCCTTGGCCCCGATTGCGAATATCTCTCCCACCTCACTCGACAGATTTTTTGAAGCAGGATACTATTGGACAATTCGAGCTGTTTTTTTGCAAAGCAGAGACCTGAGAAATTGGTGCCTGGGAAAAAAAGAAAGGAAAGAGAGGCAAGCTTGTGCGAAGATGGCATCATTGGCAAGGGTCGATAGAGAAGGAGGAGGAGGCGCTAATTCTTCGTCGATTATATCGAATAACACTGGAAGCAGAGAGAGTAATAACAAGAGCAGGAGGAAGAGTGACGATTTGATCGATAGCAGCACAAACGGACGCAATAACGAGATCGAATGCGAGAGCGAATATAGCCATCATCATCCCCTCCAAACAACGTTCTCAAATCCACGACGCACACACAGCAACAACAACGACGATAACGATAAGGATATCGAGATCCTCTCAAGCAGTAATATCACCGCTGTTTTCGTTGGAGGTGAAGGAAGAGAAGGAGGGGGGATACAAGCGAACAAAATGGGAAGTTCAAGTGACGAGAGAAGAGGTGGACCGAGGGATATAGAAACGGAGAGTAGCGCGGATGAAACGACGAATATAATGAGGAAGAATCGGTCGTCGGGGAGGGGGAACAATAATCTGAGTTATCAGACTACGAATACTTCGGGTACGAGTTCGCAGAGGTTAAAGAATTCGAATTCTGGGAATGGAGGAGGAGAAGGAGGGGCAGGTGGTATGGGTGGTAATAATGGGGCACCAACGAAAAAGAGAGGGCGGAGAAGGGAGGGACAAGAACAACAGGAAGAGGGTAATGAGGAAGATGAGGCGGAACAACATCAGGGTTGGTGGGCGAGGGCGTTGAGTAAATATGGAAGTATTGAGTTGGAGAATAAGGGGAGTGTGGCGAGGGATCATTTGGCTCTTGGTTCGTTTCTTCCTTTTTTTTCTTTCCTTTCTATTCTTTTGGAAATATATTGATATGCTGGGTATGGTTGTTTGGTTTGTGAGATAATATGGTGACGGTGTGCTAATTATTGATGTGTTGTGGCATAGAACGGACGTTTCTGGCTTGGTTAAGAACATCTTTAGCATTCGCATCAATTGGAATAGCAATCACCCAACTGTAGGTACCCGCCCTCTTCCCTCCTCCCTCCCCACAATCTCTTGTCCCTTTTCCCTCAAGCTCCCACTAAGCTATCCTTCCCACCCACCACAGATTCCGTCTCAACGTCTCCTCGTCATCTTCCCACTCCTCCCACGACGGCGCAGACCGCTACGCCCGCCTCCGCTCCATGGGCAAACCCCTCGGCGCAACTTTCCTCGGTATCAGCATCGTCATGCTCTTCATTGGTTTCCACCGCTACTTTGAATCACAGCATTGGATCATCCGTGGGAAATTTCCCGCGAGTAGGGGGAGTATTATTGTTGTTGCTCTGGTCACGTTTGCGTTGATGGTCACTAGTTTGGTGGTTGTGATTGTGGTGGAGCCGGGTGTTAGGGAAAAGTAGAGTGATTTGTAAGAAGGATAGTGAGTTAGCGGGTGGGAGCAAAAGGGCGGCTAAAAATGGTAGATATTGGGCGGAAGAGTTATAGAATGTGGGAGGATAGGCATTCAAATTGTCGTTTTGACCTTGTATATACGTATATAAGACTAAGAACAGGACAAATAGTTTTAGGTTTGGATGGAAGCAAACCTGGAAAAGGGAAATTAGCAAGGGTGCTTGGAGTGTAATGAATGATGTTAAATAGATTTGGATTTCATCGTCAATACTACTTGGATGGGAAGGTCCACAGATATTGGGCAGATTTTGAGGTCTTGGGACAGAATTGTTGGACTTTATTATTGGAATTCTTTCATTGTAAAGCATTGGCATAGTGAGTTTGAATTAGTATACCTGGGTAGGAAGAAAATAAAATGTTTTTAAAAGAAATATTTCCTTTTGATCTGACCGACTAAAATCTCTTTCTCAAACGACCCCGCCATATGTACAGTACCCCGCCATAACTTTTCTCTCACTTCGACATCAACATCAACACTGATAAAAGCAATCTCATGCTTTGCTTTTCATCCAAATACAAAAATACAGAACTGCGCTTCATTAACATCTCACTCTCTCACACACGCTCTCTCTATCCCTTTCTCTCATTCCTCTTCCCAGAACATCAATCACGATCACAATGACAACCCTCACTCTCAACCTCAAACCACCACCGCCATCGCCTCCAAAATCTTCATCCTCATCATCACAACTCACTCCCCTCTCCCCCACCACTTTCAGCACAACCCAACTCCATCTCCTCGCCCAAGAACTCTCATCCGAACTCGCTTCCACCAGCGCCCTCATCACCACCTCCACGCCCACATCCCTTCAACGCGCCGGTCTCGCAATCCTCAATCTCGTCGTCACCAATTCCCGCACTGGCATGGGTGGAAAGCTTGTTCTTGAATTAGGTCTTGATAGTGCTGTTGCCGGAGCAAAGGCAACGAAAGGGAGTGCTGGTAAGGGAGGAGGTGGTGATGGTGGAAATGGGGAGTTGCCAGAGAATGGTATCAGAGTGGGCGATATTGTGAGGGTAGCTGAGCAGCCTGGAGGGGGAGCGAGGAAGAGAGAGGTTAGGGAAATGGAGGGGAAGGGGGTGAGAGGGGTGGTGACGAAGGTTAATGGGAAGGGAGTGGCGGTTGCGGTTGAGAATGCAGGGGATGGTGGTGCTGGCGGCAGCGGGGAGGAGGAGAAGGTGGATTGGGGGAAGAGGGTTTGGGTTGTTAAGTTGGCTGATGAGGTTACTTTTAAACGGTATGTTGATATTCTATTTTGGGGGCGTGATTGGTTTGGGTTGGGTTTTAAGATACGGTAGCTTTGTGTTTGGATCAGTGGATGAATGGATGGATGCGGTGTCTTTGAGTGGACAAATAAATATGTCTACGAAGAGGGGGAGATAACGTGTTCCAACTTTTGTTTGTTCAGATACCAATTCTGAATTTTTTACAGGATGAGCCAAACAATGACTCGCTTGCAGAAGATGAAAGAGGAAGAGTATTCCAGTTTCATCAGAGTGATGTTTGGTCTCACAACTCCATCTCCAGCTGAGGATATTCCAGAACCGGAATGGATCGACCCAACACTCAATTCTTCTCAAAAAGATGCTATCAGATTCGCTCTCGGTTCAAAGGAAATAGCTCTCATTCACGGTCCACCTGGCGTAAGTTGCTTTCCCTTTTCTACAACTCCAAACCCTTCGCTAAGCACCATTCCTTCAAAAGACAGGAAAGACCCACACACTAATCGAACTAATCCTCCAACTACTCGCTCAAAACCAACGAGTCCTAGTTTGTGGCCCATCCAACATCTCAGTAGACAACATCGTCGAGCGCCTCGCCCCGCACAAAATCCCAATCGTCCGTCTCGGTCACCCAGCACGTTTACTGCCCTCAGTAGTCAACCACTCCCTCGATATGCTCACGCAAACATCCTCGGCAGGTGAAATCGTCAAAGATATCCGCAAGGAGATGGATCTCAAACAAGCTTCCATCCGTAAAACCAAATCAGGACGTGAGCGAAAGGGAATCTATAATGAAATCCGTGAGTTGAGGAAGGAATTTAGAGTGAGAGAAAAGAAATGCGTAGGTGACTTAGTCGGTGGATCGAAAGTTGTCCTTGCAACTTTACACGGCGCAGGTGGTTTCCAGGCGAGAGATGAGAACTTCGATGTGGTGATCATTGATGAAGCTAGTCAAGCTCTAGAAGCACAATGTTGGGTTCCACTACTAAAAGCGAAGAAAGTCGTCCTTGCTGGTGATCACTTACAATTACCACCTACAATCAAAAGCCTCAACTCCAAAAACAAGCCCGAAAAAACAAAATGCACCAACGAGGAGACAGAGGGGGATATCATGAAAGGCATGACCCTTGAAACCACACTCTTCGATCGTCTCCTCGCCCTCCACGGCCCCAATATCAAACGAATGCTAACGACACAATACCGCATGCACACGAAGATAATGAAATTTCCATCCATCGAACTCTACGAATCGAAACTCATCGCTGCCGAGTCTGTTAAGGCTCGTCTTTTGAAGGATTTACCGTATGAAGTTAAGGAGACGGAGGACACCATTGAACCACTCATTTTCTTTGATACGCAAGGAGGAGATTTCCCGGAGAAGAGTGAGGAGGATGATGTTGATGGGCATGGTGCGAAAGGGGTAAAGAAAGTGTTTGGTGGTGAGAGTAAGAGTAATGAGATGGAAGCTGTGCTGGTCAAGTGGCATGTCGGGAACTTGGTGAAAGCCGGTGTGAGGCCCGAGGATATTGCGGTCATTACGCCGTATAATGCACAGGTATGCTTTTCTGCTCTCCTAGTATTTTTGTTGTCTCTTGTTATTCTTCTTTTTTGCTGTAGAGGTTTGTTAGAGTCTCTGTCCTCTTTTTTCACCATTAGGGAGTTCGCTTCCATGTTAATGGTGCCCGCCAAAAAAGGCTGATGAATTTTGTTGATGAAATGAGAATGCCATCTATTTGATATTCGAAGTCGAATTCACGAGAAATAAGCTCGGATCCAGAACCACAAGTGTGGTTCTTGAAGTGATGATGCCATCTACTTGATATTTGATGTCAAATTGACTGGAAGTGAACTTGAATCTGGAACTACAAGTGTAGTCTTGCTATGACGATGTCGTTCACTCCCATTGGCAATCAAATTGCAAATGCGGATTCTGATCTGGAGCTAAATTGTTCTTGAAATGAGGATGGTATTCGTAAATCGCATTGATCAGAATATGCATCTGGTTCTGGGTCTGCAAACCCAGTCTGACGTCGTGTACTTGATCTTTCAGATGGATATGATTTCCAATCTCGGAGATCTATGGAGCAAAATACCGATTACTCAACTACAATCTATCTCTTTGAAACTGGGCATTCCTTGGACGCTCTTGACTCTACAAGTGTAGTTAGACGTCATCTAATTGACGTGCGGAGTAGTCCGACTATCTTCCATTATTCGAAGATCTCCCGAGGAAAGACATCAAAGCAAGCTAATTCTTAGACCTGGACCTTCCTTGAAGGCTGGGCATCCATCTCATCCCTGAGTCTGAGATATCGGGTAGTTCTCGAAGCTCTAAACTAGCGAACTTTGAGATAACTTTACTTGAACGCATTGCACATTCACAGGGAAATTCCCTCGTCTTTTCATCTTGGTAATCTGACATCGGAAGTACTAACATCCTACAGCTTGCTCTGATGTCTCGTAGCATGAAAGAAGCCTTCCCAGGAATCGAGTTGGGGAGCGTGGACGGATTCCAGGGACGAGAAAAGAGGCCGTCATCGTAACTCTGGTTCGCAGTAATTCCGACAAGGAAGTCGGCTTCCTCGGTGAAAAGCGCCGACTGAATGGTACGCTAGCTCTCTCTCACTCTCCTGTCACCAAACACATGTATCAGGAACCATACTCATCAAGAAACAGTCGCTATGACCAGACCACGGCGCTCACTGACCGTCATCGGTGATTCTGAAACATTGCAGTAAGTGGACTCGAGGAGAGCACGCGATTCTGTACATCTTTGTGAGACGGCATCACTAACGATAGACGTGTGATGTGCGTAGAAATAACAAATTTCTCAAACGGTGGATGGAGTTTCTCGAGGAGCATTCCGACCTTCGGTATCCGTCAGTCGCAGAGCTGAATGTGGTTGCACAACGATAGTAGCTGCACCAAACAATAGAATGTAGAATAAGCAAACAATTAACAAGGCTAAACATAGCAATGGCAGGCATGATCCCGCACTTCCATGCCTCAAGCGTCTTATTCAGGCGTTTTATGATCGCATGATAGACATGGAGATTGTTCTATAATGCGGGCTGCTGGCTGCTGGGTGTTGGTGTTGCGCATTGTTTACGCGATACTCGGAGGATTTGCTTTCCAGGGACCACAACCCGGAGCTTTATCCCAGGAGGGACCCTATCATGACAGAATTAGGTTTACTTACGGCATAATATCTGTTAATATGGCGAGTATACTGTTGCGGATACACAATGATGAGATGAACGATAGATAGCATCGACCCCTCTAAGAATTGCGACTGGACCAGCAGAAGCGGGAGTCTCAGTCTTGGGGACCATCCATCAGACGATTTTTTGAGGCTACGAGCACGTCCAAGTGTGCGCGCATGTTTCAACCTAATGCACGTACGCTGCAGTGATCGTAACGTGTCCGATGTCGAGGAGGTCCGGCTATTCTGAGTAGAGAAGGAGGCGAGCCGTGTATCCTGGAAGAGAGGGCCATCTGAGGAGGAGAGAGGTCAAGAGGTGAGAAATGTGATCTGTCGAGTGTCCTCCTTCGTAGGCAGGATGAAACAGGTGCAGGTCTAGGTGCATGGAAAAGCGAAAGAAACCGTTGTGCCGAAGTTGCTGGCGATTTTCACTACAGTACTCGTCTCGACAGGCATCTTCTGGTTGCTGATGGGCGTCCCCCTGGCTCTGCCAAGGCTCGCTAGCTCCGGACTCGCCTTGATTTCTCTCGCTGGTGCACAACTTTCCAGTGGCCAACACAAAAAACAATAACAACAACAATGCAAAAGAGATGCGAGATGATCAAGATCAACCACTCGCATTGAGAGCATCCATGAGCAACTGTCTGTCCTCAGACAGGGTGCATATGCGCAGCTGAGCGTGAGCAGTTAAGCACCTCCATGAGTCGGCTCTTTCCCCATCATTCGTCCACCTTGGGTTGTGCATCCAGCATCAACCTCAAACTCCGACTTGGCCTGCATGCGACACACCTGCGCGGTCTGAGCGAGCATAACAATCTGTTGGAGTTTGTGAGAATTGGGTGATGAGGCGCTGTGAAGCCATCGCCAACAACTGGATCTTAACATGTGCCTTATCAACTGGCATCGCGTGAGTCGAGAAGGTTCTGGCTGTTGTGTTGCCGTTTGTTCTCTCACTGCATTGCTGCAAGGAATAATGATGGAAGTGCACGTCTCCTCCACAATGGTGAGTAATGAGTAGATGGTGACGGAGTGTGCGATTGATACATACTCCGTACTCTCGCCGGCTCGCTCTACGGAGCAGTTCAACATGTACCCCTCCTGCTTGTTGGCTTGCTAGGCAGGGGGTTTTGAGGATCTTTTGCTGGGACTTTCCCCATGCTTTGCTCAAACAGGTGGCATCCTGTCAGCCATCCATCTCCATCTGGACGCATTTTTCCCAATCCTACATGCTGGCTATCTTGGACTCAGTTTTGGCTGAAGCCATTGTTGCCCATCTAAGCCAACCGGGTGGTGTTGGCCAACGTAAATCGCTTGCTAGGAGGTTAGTTCTCCACATTTTCTTTTCAATTGTCTCAATATTGTTCAATACTCCATTCCTCACCCCTCCTGTATCGTCGAACGCTTCGTACATGCCCACCACTGACTACGCTTGGGGCAGACCCGCCTCGGCAGCGTTCTCCATGCGGCTCAGCAGGGGGGAGGCTGTTCCCTTTGAATTCAATCCTTTCAAATCTCTATTTAGACCCTACCCCGGTACAGTGCTCCGGTATCCTGCTGTCCCCTGTATGATACTCGTGGTTTCAACGCCTTCTCCTTGTCAAGGGAGACGAGCATCCCCCGACATATATACACGATGATGCGCCCCAACGTTTTTTGACGACTCGAACGGTTGTAGTTACGGACGAGGACTGCCGACAACTGTTTACTGATCGCTTTCGCTTCGAAATGAGGTGACAGTGGGACAAGTTGCGATTCCTACATTTTACGACCTTCTTTGGCAATTGTGTTGAAGTGGCAAGGCGTTCCTTCAGCACATTTTAGTTTTCTTGATACATTTACTGGCCACAACAACTACATCTTTATTGTTACTTATTTCATGAAATGGCGACGAAATTCAGAAGTCCAGGAAAGTGGAAGTCCGGGGATGGGATAGGTCGTGTCGGTACTGGATTTTCGATCAAGAAGGAGTCCATATCAGCGCCAATACCCCGCATCGAGGACGATGAGTTCCCGATTAGAACACCAGGAGCCTCAATCGCAACGCCGATAGGGAGGGAATCTATGGACAGGCAAAATCGATTTCCCGGACTATCGATGGATCCTCGAAGGAGTGGAAACGATGTTGAATTAAATGAAGATCAAGCGAAACCAACCAAAACTTCCTCGACAAACTCAAAGCACACAAGTGAGGAACCAGTAGCACAGCCAGAGCAGCCTGCGCCTCTGCGAACATCAATAGGAAGTGTGCGATCTCGCTCGAGTATTCAGAAACCTCAGAGGAAAAAGTCGACTCTCAGCAAGGTTTTTGGAAAATTATTTGGGAGGAAAAGGAAGTCCAGTACATCTCCTTCCCGCCAAAGAAATTCCCAGGACACGCGCGCTGGACAACATCGCAGTGTATGTATTGGTGTTTTTAGCTTAACCAGGAGCTTACTGACTTTTATCACAGGATCCCTCTGCTTTGAACAGATCTCCTCCTCCAAGTACGAATTCCCAAAAACGATCTGCGTCTCTACCTATCAATGAGTTTAACCGAGCTCTACGGTCTCATTCCGTTATTCTAGAGGACTTCCCTTTGCGAGATTCATATGAGCCGAGGGATTCTAAGGGCAGAGGGCAGCATTACAAGACCCCGTGGGGCGACAACACCAAGCAGATTATGGGATCATCATAGACCAGGATATATGGACTGGACTGGTTTATCACCAAGACCTGCAAGCAGCCACGCCAGAGGTAGCAAAGCTGATACCAATGAAGAATCTAGGGAAGTCGGAGTGGCTCTAACCAGTACCAACAAGCAGGAGAACAGGAAATCAAGAAGTGTTGGCGACCTGAGAGATGTAATGCAGAATACGATCACACGACGAAGGAGTGACGAGATTAGATATTGGAGACAAAGTTATGAACAGGGCGTGCTCTCCCCCATGTCTTCAAACAAGCCAGACGGCGACGAGGAACCACTTACTGTCGAAGAAG
>JBAMDN010000847.1:0-20163 GCA_037074945.1 Tetracladium marchalianum | reverse complement strand
CCGTAGTTACAGCGCTAAGCACCCCGTAACTATAGCGCTAAGTACCCTATAACAACAGCGCTACCTGCGACTATAGCGCTAACTACTCTGTAATTATAGCGCCAAAACACCCCTATTACTACAGTAAACCCTTTTCTCTCCTTATCTCCTGTAAAACACCTCCTGTACTAGTTTCATATATATATATCTTAGAAAGCAATAGAGCAAGATAGCTAGATAGAAAAATAGAACCCGAATCCAAACCCTGTGATTCTGACCATCGTCTTTCTCGTCATCCCTTTTGTTGGACCGCTCTCGGCTCTCCCCACCGCGGTGACCAGGGTAGTGACCGTCGTTGCGGAAGCAGGTAATACTGCACTTGCCATCACAGAGATTGTGATGAATCCTACCAATGCCGGCATTATCTTCTTCGAGTTGATAGTTGGAGTTGTTCCCATGGGGAAAAGTGGTTACTCGGCTGCCGCTGCGAAGAGGAAGGGTCTTGATTCTGGGCAGATGAGTAAGTTGGGGCCGGGATTTACAGCTCGCGATACTCAGTTCAAGAAGATCCTCAGCGCCAGTTACTGCGTGCGGAAGTGAATGGTCAGGGCTCATAACAATAGTTAGATACCAAAGATTTGGGATGTACGTGATAATTATGGGTAGTATCTTGAACTCTCTGGTCTATCGACTCGCTTTCTTTTGTCACGGAGGTTATGTATAGCATGTATAATATCAATGATAGATGGCGATCGAGTATCTTCCTTACCTAACTTCACTTGACGTTGTTACTGTCACGAGCCGAAGGCAAAGAGATTAATAAACAATCGGGTGTCTAGTTTATAAGAAGAATTAACTCAGGGGAAAGAAGAAGAAAGTCTAAAACTAAGGATTTAAGAAGAAGGGGATGGTTTCCGGACTATATATAGCGTTTATCCGCACATAAGTTGAGCATACCTGTGGTGGAAGTATATTGGCCGACTTAATGTCGAGCTACCACCGAATGAGGTCTGATACCAGCCCGACTCTGTTTCAATCTTGGCGCAAGACTGGTCTTGGTAAAACAGCAAAACTGATGGCCATCACAACACCTGACACTCCTCCCTGGACTAATTCAGCAGCTACTTGAGAAAGAAAATAGGGTTAAACCCTAACCATCCTAATACGCCATGCTTTGCTTATTACAAATAAAAAAACAGGAATCCCATCAAACCTAAAATAAACGAAACATTCGTTACCATGACTAGCCTGCTAGCACGAGACGGGGTCGTCGTTGTCGATGTTCCAGTACCTGTTGGTGCTGCTCCAACCCCACCAATACTTGAACTCGCGCCAGCACTTGGTTGGATCTGCACAGGTACGGCCCTCATACACATGAGCTCCACCTGCATACTCCCATTATTTCGTGCGTCGCGGTCTATTGGATAACGTGCCATAACAGTCACGATGATCTGAGAGAGTTCGTATCCTACTTGCGACCCATAGAGGGTGCCATTGCGCATAGGTTTCGAGGCGCTTCCGCCAAGAACAAGGTACGAGGCATCTCCATCCTCGGAAGCAATGGCTGTATGGAAGAAGAGGGCCATTGAGTCAGTAACAAACAATTATCTTATCCGTGCCGAGAGAATAGTCCCAAAGGCGTGAAAACGAATCCAAGTAAGAAATCATGGTAATGGTCGCGAAAATTAGATTCTACGAACTTACTGGCCGTCTCCCCAGCGCCCTGACTCGACTCCCTCGACATCTCAAAATGCGTGAACATATCCGTTGGACATGAGAGATTCGCTGGGCGCGGACCCTCATTCTTAAGATTGAGACGTGCCCCCCATAAATTTGCGCTCTCCTTCAGAGCGCTCTTCAACACAGCAGTCAGAGCTGTGGTGCATTGTCGACCCAAAGCGCCTTCACATCCATTGAAGTCTCCACTAGGCTCAGGTAGGGCGGCATAGTGTCCTGCAAACATGTATGCAATATCTGTTCGGGCATCGGCTTGGCGATTGAGATTCACATCGACGGCAGCGAAGGAGATCCAGTAACTGAAGGTGGTTCTGGCGTCGACGTTTGGATCGCCTACTTCGTACCCTTCGATGGCACGTCTTTCTTCGGCGGTAATGGAATCGAAAGAGTACTGAATGGTTGGAGGCTTAGTGAAAAGAGGTTCAAATGGGAGGGTTGCTGATGCAGTGCCTGATGTTCGGCAGACGACAGGAATGAAGAAGCTCGCTAGAACAAGAAGAACAGCTTTGAAGAGACCTGAGCGACTGTGTTGGAGTGACATTTTGGCTGCTTAGCAAGACGAAGGGCCGTAAAAAATAAAAAACTTTTAAAAGTTAAGTGGTATGTTTCCCTAGGAGGGAGCTTCACATGGTTACGAAATTGAGAAAAGCGGGGATAAGTGGTTGATTTTATATAAACAGTACAGAACCTTGCAAGAAATGAAATCATATTGTGTTTTCGGTTATATCAGTCTCGCCTTGACGGTGTAAGACAACCATTCTTGCTACTTAAAGCCTCATTGCTGGATCGAATCATAATGGTCCCAATTACAGCCTCACTTGATACAACGAGCCCCAGTCAGCCAAGTCAGGACAACACACACACCTTCGAATACTAATAAAATATTTCCTCTTGCTGGCCAGGCAGTAGCTGCAAGATATGATCAAGCAGGAAAAGGAGGTATGCAGAAAGGCCAGGCTAAAGTATTCTTTCAGTCCATTGGTTGGTTTATTCAAATCACAACTTTAGCCTAACGAGCAAGGCCTGAGATTAAACAAGGTCGCATACAAGAAACAATAGGAACCGTAAATGCTATGGCGGAGGAGTTGGTCTGGAGGTTTCAAATACATTCGTTCGAAGGAATCGGTAACGAATAGCTGGCTCTGCCATCGGAATTTGAATGTCATATCATGCCGTTATTTAGGTGGTTTCAAGCAGCAATTTCTCTCTAGTTATAGTCAGTTTTTTCTGCCAATCGCATCTTACTTCGGATGCATGTGGTCGTTTTACCGTAGTAACGAGCGAACCACAGCAGCTACCACTCCACCATAAACACACACAACAAGTGCCATCCCCTGATATCATGGGAAGCCTTACCACAGAAACGAGATTCCCACCCCAGCTGTTTATCTGTTCCTGTGGTTTCTCTTCCGACTTTGTCGTCGATTCATATGCAAAGCAAGATTCAATCCCTTGCCTCCCAAATGTCTCAGCTGGCCTTCTTAAAGAGATATACAGATAACTTGATAGCGAAGATGAGCGATGTGTATCTCCTGGCTAAATGGCTTAATTAGCTGGCACTCTTCCCAGCCGCCCCTATAGCCTGGCACGAATCTAGTCTCTCGATCTGCATCTGTTAGGAGCGGCAGAGCCTCAACTGTAGGATATAGAACGAAGGAGAATCAGTAACGCTACTAAGCTGAATCGGTGTAATTATATTATCTCCTCTTTCCCCTTAGCTTATTAGGGATCCTCAGAGAAAAGCTTGAATAAAATCGTGGTTATAACCCTGATGATTATCGTGATTCCCTGGTACTAATCCTTACAGCATCCCTCCATTTCCTGCATCCGTTTTATTGCTCGAGCAACAATCATGGCTGCGTGATTATCCATGGAAATGCACCCTCGCAACTGCATTGCTGGGAGCAATTCTAAAGTTTGGTTCGCGTCACCATGGCTCTTTTAACCCAGGTGGAGCCGTATCGCAGCCTCAGGCTTGTTAGGATGTATCACTGCAAGCCATATGAACAAGGAAGAGATGGCCAAGCACCACCCGAGATAATGGCCCAATCTCAACACACCCGTCGGCACGTTGGGAGTGGCTCGGCTCGGCTCGGCTCCTGATGAAAGGCGGTTGAGACCCGCCCGACGGACTTTCGCCGATTCCCACTTCCTTCTGAGGGTGAAGCGATCGGTTGGGCTAGATGACGAGGTGGATGATGGGGATAGATCGCTGGAGTCATGATTGAGAATGAGCTGAGATGAGGATCTGGCTTTGGATACAGAGAGTGCAGTACAGCTGGGTCATATTTTAGCCGTTCAGAGAGGGAGAAGGATGGGAACACCGTGTAACGGTACGTACCTTGTCCCACGGATAATTAGGTATCAGCTCCCTGCTGCATTACGCTAACCGCATTACGCCAGGGATTCTTTCCCTATTCGAGTACTCGTAAGTCAGCATCGCTTTCATACTCATTTTGCTCCGTGCAGGCTAACCCTACGCCTCGCAGGAGGTTAGCCTGAAAACTGCCTTAATACGCGATCGCAAGTGACGTCGAATGCCTAATTATGACTCTCATCGACCCCTTACTCAAAGACCAAAGGTTGGTAGCGAGTGTCTCCCCCAGGCTAATCCATAGGTTTTCACAGCCGCCAAGGACAGCTGTGCAGCTTACAACTATTAATGCCGGTGCTCCCCTCTTCTAGCTCTCCGAAAAGAAAAGTAAGCCATCCCCGCACAGATCTGCCCGAACTCATTATTCACTCGTGGCTCGCCAGGGACATACCGATCGATCCACAATAATGGACAACCACCAACAGGCCAAGGGTCCGTGCATTGCTTCTCACGAGCCCACTGATACTGCAATATCAACTCCCAGATGGAATCCTGGCGCAGTGTCCCAATTTCCGTGGCTGGGCTTCTCAGGTTTATTCGGAGTGTTTGTCTGCGCTGCGGCGGTCTGCCTTGTGCTGATATGCTCGAATGGACGAGTTGTCGACGATTGGGATGAGACGGTTAAGGTGTCTCCAAGCGTGCTGGCTGTCATCTTGACCACACTTGCAAATATCCTGCTGGCTGGCGTGGTTGCTCAGGGTATCGCGATCGCGTGGTGGAGGAGGGCACTTGATCCTACGACGATACGTGACCTCCAGCGCTACTGGGACCATGGAGACAATATCATCTCCTTCCTCACAGCCGGACGATCATTAAGCGTTATTGCTCTTGCTACATTGTCCACAAAGTTAGTGGTTTTGGACAGTGCTCTCATTCAGCGAGCAACTACCATCGAACCCGGATCCGTTACAAGGTCTGTTGAAGTGATTGCTCGACTGGCTACCGAGTATCCCGTCGGCCGCTACTACAGCTCGCCTATGGTTGGGGGTTTGTGGAACGTATTTCCAACCATTTTCACTCGAGAGTTTGGCTCTGTTGTTGAGGCATACCAGTCTCTCGACTCCGCGCCCATCAATCCGTCTGCTTTTAAGTCCACAAATGCCATATTCGAAGGTTGCCGGAGTGGAACGTGCATCTCCGCAGTTGAGGGAATAGGATTCGCGGTCAATTGTTCGACAACCAGCGAAAGCATCGATTACGGTAAATTTTTCTGGAGTGAGCCGGGAGTGGCAAATCCAGACAATATCGACATTCTTGGCCGTCCCGTGTTTTCGGCAACATACCTCATGCTTGATCCGCTGCTTGAGCGGCTTGCCGACTACATAGTCATAAGAATGACGACTCAGTACACTCAGACCGTCCGGGACAGAACCCTGTTCAGCTGCCCCGGTACACTTTTCAACAAAACCTGTGACCTCCGTCCGGCAGTTGTACGATATCCAATATCCCAGGTCGTATCGCAGGACAATGTTGGCATCCTGATGGGCAATGTCACTGCTTCATCTTTAGGACGTGGCCCGCTGAATGAGCAGTCGAAACAGATTGATGGCAACTCGTTCGTACGCTATCTGTTTGAGTTCCCTCCGGGGGATACTGAAGCAAGGAAACTTGCCTTATCCAGGTCACTAAACGCAATTGGTGGTCTTTCATTATTCCTCAAAACTACTCTAACGGGAAACGCGACCATAAGTAGAGGCGGCCACGGCGAACCGTACGACATCGTGCTTACAGGACCTTTGGCCGCGTCCTATCTCTCTACTCCCGGCGACACCGTGGCTCCCAGGGGGGTTTGCAACTACACAGTCCAGGACCCGACCGCCGACGTGGTCCGTAGGCTCAACACCGTCATGTTTCTTGCCAGCATGCAAATTGCCAGCGCCAACGACTCAACTCCCATACAGACTCTCACAGCCCAGCAGACGGGCTTTGTCCAATTCTACCGCACGAATTATGCGTTCCTCGCCTCGGGAATTGTTATACTTTTGCTCGCAGCCGCAGGCGCTGCTGCGCCTTTCTATGGCTTCTGGCAACTGGGTCGGAAAGTCACACTTAGTCCGATCGAAGTTGCGAGTGCCTTCCTAGCACCTCCACTGCTTCATCCTATCGCTCCGAGTGAGGAGATTCAAGAGTTGCTCAATGAGGTGGAGATCGCCCTATACAGTACGGGATGATATCAACGCATGGGGGAGTAGATCAGCAGGGCCAGCTTGCTTTTTCACATCCTGAAGTTGTCGTGCGCCTGGGAAAGTAATGATATGTGAGATTGCTCAGCCGCGAAGGTTGCGAGAACTACTTTCATTCCTTGCAAAGATGGACAAAAAACTGTCTTTTCCAAAGAATAAGTTTCACAAGCGTAGGCCGGTAGAATACGCCACATGAAAGGATGACTGCATGGATACCACAATAGAATTGTTCTTCTTGACCATTTATTTACCGAAGACGTGGCGGATCCATTTGATGGCTACTCGAGTACTCGATGTTTGGTTTAAATGTTGGCCACGATTGATGAAAGTGGCAGGAAACCAAAAACCATGAATATTCTCGATTACCTGGAAGCAATCCGGTACGCTATTTTCGTTGACGCGGTCGCTATAGTTTTGCGCATTCTGGAAGCGAAAAATGCTCCCATGATAATATCCTGAAGCTCTGGGATTATGAACTTCTCTGCAGATATGAAAAACTGTCATTTCAGCATGCCAGGCAGTGGAACTTAGGGTATGGATTGCTTTGGTGGTGTATGGGTGCTGGAAAACCAGATAGGAGCTTCACGAGTAGTGAAGAGCAAAGCCGGCATATTTGCGAAGTTTGCCATCTTCGGTGGTTTCTCCAAAGGATAAGTCCAGAGAGGTAAGTTGGTTTGTGACTTCTGGAAACGGAGGAGAGAAGATGGTGATAGTGGCAATCGTCGTTGATTGGAGAAAATATTTTTGTTGAGGGAAGGTATGCGCAGAGCTTAAAAGAACCTCCAATGACACGACTTCCATTGTTAGCCGATCGGATCAGCCTGAGGTAGAAGTGGATGAGCAGACTATGATGGCTTGTTTCAGTATTTGAATCTTGAGCTTCTCTACGATGCGATGGCGAAATCTTGGGGGGGCTTACAAACTGAGAGTCCCAACGAGTACTTCTCTGCGATGTGGTAGTGGTCGAGGAGTGACACAGAAAGGAACGATATCGTATATTTGAAAGTGTTCCGGGATCAGTGGCCTGTCTGGTTGAGATGTGGTGCGTTGCAAGAGAAGAGTGAGGAGGTCTTTTCTTGAGATGGGATGTATGACCTTGCTTCGTAGAATTGAGAAACAATCACTTTAGGGGAATTCGCGAAACTGAGAATGATGACTTATCTTGCCCGTAATTTTATGAACTTTCTAGATGTTAAGATTTGAATTGAAAGGGAAATACGATCTCGCGTTGGTCTTAGGTTTAAGGATAAGAAGGGTTGGCAAGAAGATGAAATGTTGAAGAACATATCTATAGAATAACATTTGATGGAAAGGGCGAGGCTTAGAACTTCTGTGATTTAAAAAGTAATAGTCTTATATAAACTCAAGGCGAAAAGGTTATGGGTCACACATTGAGCCGTCCGTGATGGCGATGTTATTGCCCCAGTGAAAACTTTGTCCCGAAGAAACCTTTGTAGCGAAGAAATGGTTACGCCGAACGGATGCCGTGCCTTTTGAGAATACCTAATCATGTTACCATACATTGCTTGGCTATTACTTCAGAGTGAAATCCGGGGAATCATTTCAATAACCAGGCAACTCTATCCTGGCAAACTAAATCTGTCGGTTGACTAGGCATGCCAGTGAGACAGTAATTAATAATCACTAAACGTATCGATACGGTTCTTGATTTAATGATGTCTGATTCTAAAAGAGGGAGAGTGAAGCTCTCCCCTAATATCTAGGTCGGTCCTAAGCTTACTAATACAGATCCGGCCTAGCACGCCGGCCTGTACTAGAGCTTGGTGAATTATTACCAACAAAATCCATCAGGACAAATCCTCGTCCACGATGTAAATCCCTGTCGCCCTGACAACATCTGCAGGGGAGAGCAATTGACGAACATTTGAGCAACCTCAAGATCGGGTCAAGCAAATTTTTATTAAAAGATTGTTCTCACGTTATTATTCAATATACATATGAAAAAATCCGTTTTGTTTGCCCAAAACCGTGCCATTCTCTAGTAAGAATTCTCCCAGCAACTCCTTCAAATTTCGCCATCAAGCAAGCCATATCCGTAATATGAAGATCTATTCGTAAGCAAACAATTTCCCCAATAATTCTCATAATTATAAATCATTTCTGGCTGATTGATGAGATTCGCAGGCGGAACAGCAATTGAGGAGCTTGTGGGGTCAGCCTTCAATCCGACCAGCAACAGATTCAGAACATGCCAAAATTAATCGGGAAGAGGACAAGTCTTCAGTGTCATTCGTTCAATCTCTCCAAATCAAATCTATTATCACAAAATTTCATCTGCTCACTAAAACAGGGACGATTGGCGACATTTGTGGGAGGCCAATTGAAGAATGTTAGAGAAATTCTCAAATGTCAGCTAGGATTCCCATTCTAGAAAAAACAAACTTGCCAAATTTGCACTTTCGTCATAGGGAGGTGTAAGTGTTGGCAGAAATAAATCACATCGTCATGCGATTACTCTGGTAAGACTGAATCACATAGCTGAAATCCAACGTTGGTCATGGCTAACCAACAGTAAGTTTTCAGATCCTTTGAATCAACCCTCAGCTCATCACAATCGGAATGAATGGCTTCAAACGCATTAAACTCTACCTGTAGGGAGGCATTTTCTGCTTTGCGTCGCCTTTCTGCCACTGAAGTAGACAGCCTCAGCAGCTACAGTGGACCTTACGTGGCGCAATATCCACGTTTCACGCTTTGTACAAAGGTTTCACCATCTTATATTTTCTGAGCTTTGTCTGTTCGAGTGTCGATCGTGCTGTGATCATTAACCTCTCCATCGAATCTGTCTCCTCCCGCCATTTCACGCTATATATTCAATGATGATCCGTCGAAAGTTTTCTAGATAAAGCCTAACAGAACGCAAGTAGGTTATAACTAGAAGATGGCTCATAGTGGTGATTAAGGAGTGTCACACGACAATAATGAAGCTTTGCGAAGTTGCGAGGAAGCTGATCAGAAAAAGAGCGAGAATAAAAAGCTGCAAATCTATGAAATAGGCTGCTGCTAATTCTAACTTACAATACAAGTCAATCTAGTCATGAGGTGGGATATGATAGGGGATGAGTCTGGAATAGGAGTATCTTGGCCTTACTTTAACGTGTAAACTTCACAATTTTGATGTATTCTGAGATTCCGTTCTCTCTTAAATTAATTTATGTTATATTTACTGTCGGTAACTCAAACGTGTCACTAGACGCGTTTCACTCTCGAGTGAATCGCGATATTATATGACCACGTGTCTTGCCTTTAGCCGTTTAGCAGATAGACACTTAGATCGAGGGGTAGTGGCCTCGGCTACTCTCTCTCTTTAGACTTTATAATACTAAGAATACGACATATTTATTAGACCTGTATAGTCTCCCTTTCATGTGAATTATATCTTACGGAGAGCTACTTTAGTGTAACCAACATTTACCTACCATCTACTTGCTTCCATTAACGTAATTCTTCATTGAGAACCCTCTAAGCAACGGCAAAGCTTCCTGAAGATTTACTCATGTCATGCCCTGCAAAGTAAACCTAAGCCAACAAATCAACTCAATTATTCACCATATTGGTTCCCTACATAGTTGATCAATGACAGTTCAGGAGCAGGGGAAATGTCCGATCAAACACATTCACAATATAAATACAAGATTTATTCGCGATTGCCATAAATAGAGAAATGTCCTGTACTTAGCCTCGGCGGACATAATTGT
The DNA here is from genome assembly GCA_037074945.1 of Tetracladium marchalianum. Taxonomy (NCBI): domain Eukaryota; kingdom Fungi; phylum Ascomycota; class Leotiomycetes; order Helotiales; genus Tetracladium; species Tetracladium marchalianum. The sequence goes on along the minus strand of JBAMDN010000847.1, from coordinate 10,171 downwards.
AGTCAAGTCTTCATTCTTTGAACCTGGTTGCATGTAATTCAGGAGGTATTGTGGTCGCTTATTCTCGATTAATTTCGAGACATGATTGGAAAGGTCTGTTGTCGTTATGATATGATGGTTGCTGTTGATATATGGTCGTCGTTCCCAAAAAAGAACACCTAATTACCTTGCCGGAATTGAACTTTTTTGTGTTGAACATGGTTTTCGCGTTCAACAAAACACCATCATTTCTCCTCGCAATCAAAACCTAAAAGTCCGTCTATGACTAATAAAAACACTTGCATTCGTAAGTACTGATAAAGGAGGTACGAACATTCCTCGTAATTGATGGAGGAATCCGCTGATAAGGCATAAAGGCGACATCAAGATATCAAGACGAACAAAACCCCACAACCCCTAATATCCACACCTCTGTTTGTCATCTCAATCAAATAGACAAGGACAATAGCCTGGAGAAGAGGTTTGGTGATTGTTGGTTACACTAAAGTAACTATCCGTAAGATATAATTCACGTGAAAGGGAGACTGTATAGGTCTAATAAATATGTCGTATTCTTAGTGTTATAAAGTCTAAAGAGGGAGAGTGGCCGAGGCTACTACCCCTCGATCTAAGTGTCTATCTACTAAACGGCTAAAGGCAAGACACGTGGTCATATGATATCGCGATTTACTCGAGATTGTAACGCGTCCTGTGACACGTTTAAGTTACCGACAGTGCTACGCTGTAGGAGTGCTGTTGGTCAAATTTACAGGATACGATGAAGGACCTGGGATGATTACGACTCTGGCGCTGTTCTAGCGTAGCCATGTATTTGCAGACTCCATTCGACAGTATTACAATGGTTGGAGATCCGATTAAGGATGTGATGTGGCGTTGGATGGCAGAGATGGAATTCACGGCTGGGGACATCAGGACAAGGAATTCTGATGGCTAATTATTAGAGAACAGAAAATTGAGACCCTTTGGCAATGACGGGGATATTAGACAGTCTCAGAAGCCAAACTCAACAGCCCGAATCAAATACAACTCCAGGGGAATTCTTCGACTGCAATAAAGGATCTGCCTACTTGTTCTAGTATATTTAGTGCAATCGGAGGTTAGAGGCTCGAAATAATATGCTGTTGGGACGGTAGTAAGGACCAACAAGAAACTCCGTGCAAGGATGACTCCACAATTCCATTGGAACATCGTTCATGTATATGGAAATTCTTTGCCCTCAATTGAATATATACGAGGATGAAAAAAATGGAATGTGGAGTTGATACCGTAGACCAAGCTAGCTTGGTAGAAGATGGTTTGACCCTAATTAAACCCTGGCCTATCCTAAACCTTAGATAAAATACCAGACTAACAATCCTGGCCTTTCTTCCTAATCATTACACTTAATTCCAAGAGATTCCGCGAATGGCATGCTTGTGGAACTGTTGCACTGTGGCCAATTGGCATTGTACAGCCTGCACCATAATAATCACATACGCCCCACATTTTGCTACTATCTCGGAAGGTAATAGCCAGAACAGCATCCTTAGACGAGAGACTGAGACTTAGACATCGCTCGGTGTTATCCGAGACAGAAAGGCTGATAACACCTGCACTACATCCCTGATTCTTGAAGCCGAGGAAAGTCCAAGTTCCAGGTGTGGTTGCTTCCACTCGGTTGTCAACAATGCCATCTGCTAGTTCAGCTGTAGCGCCATTGGAATTTGATTCCGGCATGTTTAATAAATCCTTAGACTCTGGGGCCAGAATATGTTGTGTCCTTTCCCGTTGCTTCCTGGTAATTGTAGTTGGACCTAGAGTTGACGATTCTTCAAGCAAATAGGGTGTTGAACGCTGGCCAGCAGTGGCATCGTTGACCGGGTCTAGTGATGGATTAACTGCTTGAGAATATGCAGTTTCGGAACAGAAACATCTCGTTTTGCAGTCTTGAGGTACGCCGTCCAAGCAGACTTTCCCGAGGGAATTCTCGCAACTGCATTTTTTATAGCATATTTGCTTCACGTCCAAAGGGATAGTCTTCGGACATTTAAGTAAAGACGGCCAAGAGAGTTCAGGTAATGTCTTGGTGGTGCCGGAAAATGATTCAATCGTAACTTTTGTTAATAAAGTCTCTGACAATAGAGGGCTGACGTTAGAGTCTTCATCTAAGACATCTAACTGCTTCGATTCTAAACAAATGCAGGGATATCTGCCTTTGTAGCCTCGTGGTCCTGCAGAGCAGATTGTCGGAGCAGAACTACCACACTCGAGCTTGCCATTACCAGCGCAGGAACAGTCTGTCTTGCATGGAGCGTACAATCGTGATAAAGGGCAGCTAACAGCGTAGCCTAAGGAAAGCTCTTGATTGTTGGAAGTAGCCTTGTTGAGTTTGGAGACGTCAATTTCGGACCCAATTACCGCTCCAAGCGCACCAAGAGGCAGCAGGATGAGCAATTGGACGACAGATGACTGTGGAAATGTTTTGTTAGTGATTTTTAGCTTCTTAAAATAAGCCAGGTTTAGATTTAGTAATGACTGGAGAACATACCGTTGATAATCGCATCACTAACTTCGATGAAATCGACACTGCAGTCAAATTACAAAGAGGATATTTCAGCAAGTGATGTCCAAATAAAAATAGTAATGCTCCTGCTGCAGATTTCTTTCATTCGGATGCTCCGTGCCTTCGGGCATCCATGGCCTTCTCCTTATATGTTCCTCCTAGGTCAATCTGTGACAAGTCAAAAACGTGTGGAGGTCTATTTCAGCCTTTTTTGAAAGACAATTACTCATGGAAGATTATCAGCTGCATATGATTAGCTAGCTTTGATGCAGATGATTTAAGAAGAAGGTAGGGGATGTAGTAATGAATCATTTTACAGTGCCTTTAAATTAGCACTTAACTATAAAATGATACTGATTGGCAATATCTGATAATGTTTTTCCAGTTGGATTGAATATTTCAGGATATGATGCCTCCACGTAAGGCTTCATCAATCATACTTAGTATCCCAGGAACGTTATTCCTTTGGGAAGTCGCAAGTGGCAAAGCTATAAAAGTCGAATTAGAACGAAGAAGCACAGCTGAGCTACCGTAACGAAGCCCTATCTATCTGATGTGCAGAAAGCTCGGAGCTACTTTGTACTCTACTAGTGATTGAGGCTACCTGTGATCAGGGATGACCGCATCTGCAATGGTGCTTTAAAGACACACTTGGATAAGTTAGGGAGCGATGCGAAATGTCTTTTTGCAGCCTCATTAACCTCAATGTGATATAATGCGACTACTACTCAAAGTGAAAGAGGAATCCCCCAGATTCAATTCTCATTGTTCGTCAGATAGAATGATGGTCTTTCGAGCAATTGCGCTATCGATAACAGGAACTAAGGTGTAACCGACTAGCTCTCCATATTATAGCTTGCCACTCCAACAATAACCCTGCAAAACATCAGTCTGTTAGCGAAAAAGAAGTTGTTGCGACGTGTCAAAAATTTAGATTCAAAAACTTCAAAGAAAGTCACAACGTGATTCTCGCTCGCCTATAAACCAAAGCTGCCGGAATCATCTGCGAACCTAAGAACTAGGCTTTCCACCTCGCTCGAATTGAATGAAAATACAATTATTAGACAGAGTTTAAATCATCTGTACGAAGTCTTAAAGAACGCAAACCACTTCATTATCGTGGCGATCACATCAGGGGGCTGGCTGAGCCTCAAGCGATCTAACTGGATCAACGACAGGCAATGTCTTGGCTAGCCTTGGAAAAGAAATTCGTCTAATGCTTAACACTACCTATTATTTTAACCTCTATGATTATCAGAAGATCTGCGACTACCTCTACGTGAGTTTGAAAAAGTGCTAAGACAAAGCTGAAGTAATAAACAGAGTGGTAACGGACCACAATTATGTATGTGACTAGCTAGGCTCTCTGTCATGTTTTGATCACTAGATTTTAATTCTTCGTCGTACCGGAGCCTTAGGTCAAAATGTATTTTACATTACTTCATGAAACCTAATAAGCCTCTATTTATGATGAACTATATCCCCTTTACGTGCCGTCACAAAAACTCGTATTGAACTCTCCAAGTTGTAGATTCGGGAAAAGTGCGCGACTCGAGGATGAAGCATGCCATAATAATATGTAAAACATATCAAATCTAACAAAGGCAATTAAAAATATTGTAATTTAGTAATATTTTTAAAGAGAAGCACTAGTTTTGTATTCGTATATTTAGGCGTTTTAAGGTCAAATATTTTAATTATAATTAAAATCTTAAAAACAGGATCATTTTGGAAATATTCACTTGATGAATGATCACCAAATAATGTGTCAAGTCTCACAATCTATCTATTTCAATTTTCTGCTAATTTTTAATTTAACTGATGATCTCTCAACCGTACCTTGTTCTTCGACTGTTGGACTGGTAAAAGCGATATAAATATCTGGTTTCATAGTTCTAGATTTACTTACCCTCTCTGAGGTTGATTGGATACATTTGCATGTGATCTTTTGTATTCTCAGTAAATCTGCTCCGTGTAAACTTTCACCTGACTTTGGTTTGGCGCATTAGAGGTCCCGGCCTAAAAATGACAGCTTCACCCAAGCATTAATTTTGATTCATTAACAAGCCATCGGGGTCAAGATTTGGTCAGATTGTATCATTCTAAGTGCATCAAAATGAATTGAAAATTTAGACCAAGACAATCGACCCATTAGAAAGAGCTAGGACGGCTTTTCCTTGAACCTAGTATTATTTTCAACGCCGGAAAGATGATAACGGAGTGTATTCTCAGCACGTTAAAACCAACTCTTAAGCTCACTCGTTGATATTGTCAATATAGTCGGAGGGCTGTACTAGTCATAATTACAGTCATCTCTTGTGCTGTTCTAAGTTAAGCCTCAGAGGTGGTTAGGTTCCTGCAGTAAAGGAATCATGACGCTTAATGGCTGTCGGTACTATTGTATTTACTTACTACACTCGATCTTGAAGTTTTCAAAATTGAGGGAGGGACTGCTTTACACCTTCTCGATTCAAGGGATGGGTCATAGTTAAAACTTGCTTGAACGCAATAGAGAACGCGTTCACACATCGACTTCTGGGCCAAAAAATCATGAAACAAGGCAACTTTCAAACAACATCTAGCCACACACCTGCCATGAGAACCAGGGAATATGTCAACCGAAAGGAACTCTGTACCTTGGAACAGTTCGATTAATCTCGGTTAATATAACCCAAATGTGTTAGGCTATTTTAGCTTCAGCTAGCCACTTACTATAAGCCGGCTCCGATTTAAGTTCGTAGGTCGACCACTTTCGGTCAGTCTTCTGACCACCAGATCATATGTCTAAAGTGCCTAGCTTTAGATTGGCCTTTTTCCGAAGAGTAAAAGTTAATGCCTACCCAGGCGGTATACATGAGTTCTATCCAGCGATCTCAGTCATCAGTCGAATTTCCTCAAATACAGGATGGAAAGATCAGTGAGAGATGCAGGTCTAACTTGGATTTTGAATCACGAGGTGGTTAGATATAATGACTGAGCCATGTTAAAAAAGCGTGTATTAATGCTGACACAAAGAACTTGCAAATATTCTAAGAATACACTTTGCAAATTCATGACTAGAAATGGTCAACTCTCCCTTCGCAATCAAGTAGAGCCCAAGTCCGACAGTTCGATCGCTCGACAAGCCTCCAAACAAGAGCCCTGACTTCAGTTGAATTTCCGTATCCCCGGGATATACCTCATTGAGAAATTTGTTGATTGCTTCGATGGCGGGCTTTGATTCAAGCTTCTTTTCCTGATAAATACTCTTCATCTGTTTTATTAAGGCACTTTTTCAGGCTCCAAGTTGGCCAAGAACAATACTTCGCGGGCTCTCGCAATAAAATCTGGGTCTCCTACAATAACATTCTCCCGCAAGAATAGATCCCCTACCGTATGACAAAAACTACTTTAGTTTTAACGCCGAGGGATAAAGTCTACCGATTAAAGTGCTCTCGCGTTGTCCCGGTATTCTTTTTAACTTAAAAGGCGTTGGCTGATGTGGATTTATAGTTCTATTTTTAGAAGTTAGACTGTACTACGCTAAGCGAGGCATACAGCGAATGAGAGCGCGGGAAGATCTTGGCGAGGTTTCTGTGGGATGTCTTGTGACTTTTCCTAACAGAAACCAACGGGCTCATGATAGTGAAAATTGCTTGCCCAAATTGGGTTAACGTTCGGTTGCGGTAATTAAGACCAAACCTTCACTTCTTGGGACCACAACCTCTATCAAACAATTGAATTCGACGATACTGCTCCTTTCTAACGATGGCTCAATTTCGTATTCAGTGTCTAGGGACGTTCAAGCGCAACAGAACGTGGTAATAGAAACCTCAAGTCATCACCTCCAAAAACATTTCTCGCTAGTCTTAAGTTAATATTAATCACACCTCCGTCTCAATCCCACCTCCCTTCTCCGAGTGATCAAAAACCCCGGCAACCTGATTCTTCTTATGCCTCACCTTCTCCACCAACCAATCCCCACTCCTCGCGACCCTCCACTGCATAACCCCACGATGCTGGCGATGCAGCTGCTTGTGGTTCGCTTTATAATCCTTCACCTGCGCTCTCGCTCCTCTCTCACCATCCTCCGAATCATTCTCGCCCATCAAATCCCCCGTCAACCTCTTCGCCTTGTCCACCACATTATCATCTTCCTCCCCACTACTGTCATTGGTGTGCGTCTTCAACTTCCTCTCTGTGTCCGAATCGGACGAATCCTCCCCCTCCTCCTCCCCACCATCCTCATCATTCACTGTATCCAACACCTCCATCACATTCTTCATATCCTGCTTCTTCGACTTTTGAGCATGCCTCTTATGATAGCCCGAAAGACCTCTCCAGAACTTCATCGTAATTTCAATCTTTCCAAGGTCCTCCCCCTCATAATCAGCACACGTCGTAGCCCTTTTCAAACTATCTTTTCCCCCCTTCCAAACCGTCAACATCATAGTCACCTCCTCCTCATCCGGTATATCCTTCATCCACATGACAGCAAACGCAGGCGTCGATTCTTGACCTATCCTCGACTTCCGAAACTCTATCACCAATGGCGTTGAATAACGTTTACTAAACGCCAGAAACCCATTCTTCTCCTTCTTAAACTTCATCTCCCCCTCTTCAGAAATCATCTTGATCTTTGAAAGATTCGAAAACATTTTAATACGTTGATCTCTCAACTCCTCAACCACACTCAACTTGACCCCCTTCACCTCCAAAGTCCCATAATCCCAACCAAGAAGCTCTTTAGGCAACTTCAACTCCACACTTCTAAAAATCATAGAAATCTTTGCCCGACCAAAGCCCATCCCACCCATAATCGGATACATATTCGATGTCTGACTGCGCTCCTTGAAAATCTTATCAAGTGGAAGATAAATAATTCCAAGAAGAGGATCATTCTCTCGCTCTCGATTATCCCTCACACTAATCATCACCTCTGCCACCCTCCAATCCCGAACAAACCGTTCCGTTCCAGCATTGAAAAACGGTTTCGCACTCTTTGGTTTCGTTCGTGTCATATACACCTTTTTGTGATTAAGAATAATCGTACAATAAGAAGACGGAAGATCATCTCCCTCTTCATCCTCATCCTCCCGATCATCCGCACTCTTATCAGACTTCCGCAAAGGTTGAACCGCCAGTCCAGTGATATTGTGAATCTGTATCGAAAGGATGCCACTCGGATGATCCCAATCAGGCGAAGAACTACAAATCATGGCATCCTCACGCTCCTTGTAATCCTGCGCTTTTTGTTGATCAATCTCTCTCGACTCATCCTTCGCTGTCGCTTCTCGCAGCTTCCTTTCAGCAGTTTCCAAGATATGTTGCTTCAATTCCTCCTTCGTCTTAATTCTATCATCAGCAGTCTGCCTCTGTAACTGCCCATCTGTAATTCCCAGCTTCGAATAATATCCCACAGACCATGTCAAAGTACCCGGCATATTCTGATTCGTATCCTTCCCCTTGAATCGATCTTCTCGATCCGACATTCGATTCTGTGTCTCCGGGTTATGCATCAAATCATGCAAATTCACCTCCACGCGTCCCAAATCATCATCTGCCGTGAACCTATCAGAATCCCAGAGCTGCACTCGAAGTCTCTCACCCGCATTAATTTCTTGCGGTGAAACCAACAAATATGCCCACTCATGGAACTTTGGATCCTGATCCTCCTCAATAACCCTTGTCGAAGCAATCGTCTTACCAAACTTGCCCCATGAACAGGTAAGGTAAGAATCACTCGACCCCTTGATCGGCCCAATCCCACCATCCCCCTCCTTGAAATCTTTCGCCTCCTTCAAGAAAACAACAATAACTCCTCGGCTGGTGGTATCCTTCTTGAAATCGTCCCCAACCAACATATCCTTCAGATCGAGCGTCAAACTCCTAGGAGCGACATACTCGGCAATAGCAGCATCAATTGACGACTGTACGAAAGACGAAATTAGCGGCACATTCATCAAATTCGGAAGCTTTTTCGACAACGGAATACAAGACAAATCGACTTGTGGTTGACCAAGAAAAGTAACCGTGCAGAGTGAAAAGAATGGTGGATCTGGCGTAAGCTGAAGGCGTACTCGAGCGGTTCCAATGATCCCCCTCAATTCAACCCATACCGGAACAAAAATCCCCCCAGGAAGATAAAATTTGAGATACAAATGTGCATTCTTGACCTTAGACTTCAACGACCTTCCAGACGAACGAGCACGATATGCAAACGCCAACTCCATGTTGACAAAATCTCCTTGTTCCGCTTCCAATCCTTCACGAACAGCTTCCTCGTCTTCACTTTTTTTCTTGTTATTCGCCTTGGCATCTTCTGAATCTTCATCATTCTGTTCAGTCTTTCGATCACTCTCGGCCTGACCCTCCCCAAGAGTCTTTCGATCATTAATTTCGTTGCTTGGTGTTGACAAATTTCCATCTTCATCAACTGTCTGTGCAGCTGCACCAGTTGGGAGCCAGCGAACTCCAAGAATGCGTACGGCTTCGCTTCCTTGCCCAATATCATCAACACTAACCATACGAACGACTTTCGGTAACGAGGCTTGCATGACATCCTCCACCATGTCAACAACCGAAGCAAATAGGTCCGGGTTGATGAGAGGCCACACTGAGGCCAAGAGACTATTAAGCCAGGCTACAGATTCGGGGAGACTGTTAGCTTTCTCATTAGCCGCCACCTCACTAACCCTCGCAGCATCCCAAACTTCGTCTTGCCAGATTTCCTTGATCTTGTTTCCAAGCCAGGAAGACAATACCATAATGACAATGGTACCGACACCACCAGCAACAACAACTGCCAGTGTCAACGGAATAAAAATCGAGTCCGCTTCTTTCGACCACAAGTCTGACTTCATCATGCCAACCGACAGACAAATAGACACCACAAGCACAAACCCAATACTGGCCAAACCAGCACCAAAAGCCAACTGATAGGTCTTGACCATCTTGGCTCTCGCATGCTTGAACGAAGGTGGAGGAAACAATTTCTGCATTCCCTCGAATCCATCTTGTGCCATCACCCTCTCTGACTCCAATTGTGTTGTTGATTTTAAAGCCTCAGAAAGTCCAGTACCCATCTTTTTCAAGGTTCCGTCCAGCGGTTCATTCTCGGGTGCCCTGTGTAGGTCCTTGGTTGTTGAGTCTCGAATAACAATAGGTAAATGCGTAACAGGATCCGTAACCTCCCTTCCACCATCATCTCTCTTCCCATGCTTCATATCCTTCCTTTTCTGCTTTGGATCAGAATGCGCCGAAACCTTTTCCGTCGCTGTCTGATCGCCATTCTTCCCATCTGTATTCCCATCTGTATTTCCATCCATATTTCCGTCTGTATACCCCTCTTGGTCGTTGCGGGGTACCAAGAGAACACTCGCATCCTGCTGCTCATCCTCTCCTGCGTCCTCCTTATTTCGATTCGCAGTTGGATATGGATCTCCCGGTATACTCTTCTTGTCTTTATCGTTCGCGATGTGCTTTACAGACCGGAAAGCCCGTTTGACCCTTGAATCATCCTCTTCGGTGTGTTGCGCCTCTTGTACGCCCTTGAATTGATCATTCAATTTGTTTCGGTGCTCGCGATAATTCTGAACCGTTGGTACAGGTCGATTGCTGGAGAATGGAGCTCGATAATCCTTGTGGGTA
>JBAMDN010000846.1:0-34406 GCA_037074945.1 Tetracladium marchalianum | reverse complement strand
GTGTATCTACTGCCATGGTCAAATTGCCGAGCTGTATTTGGCCAACGTCCGAAATTGTAATTGTGGTATTCGTAGCCACCACGTCCACAATCCTTATCCACTTGATTTTGCGATGTAGTCGTTTAATATAATTCTTGATGCTAGTGAGCCTCTCCCAACTTCTGCTTCGGTTTGGCACAGCAAAACTGGCAGCTCTTGACATCTTTCTCTTCAATGGCTCGAAGTTGGAAGCCGCTCCATCGAACGTATCTGCCGCCTCTCCTTCCACATCCTCCTCTTCATCACTATTTTCGCTATGATTCTTGTCTTTGTGCGCCGCTTGGAGATCAATGGTGATTGCCAGGTCTGCCAGCACCACACTCAACCATGTTGGCTGCGCAAACGTCGGACGATGTACTTTCAGGCCAAAACTCCTTATCTCAAACTTGAATCCATCGTTCCATGTGTATGCGATTCGCTTCAACGATGCCCACCCAATGCGCTGTATCGATACGCCCGTCAGGATACGCAGGATCGCTAGGAAAATGAATGTCGACAGCCAGATCAAGACTGCAATCCCGAACAAGAAGGTCGGGTTTAGGAGCGCCATCGCTTCGTACGTTGCTGGCCGACCTCCTCCGCAATCGTGTCTTTGTCTTGGAGGGTTGACGTTACGAAGAGTAGTAATCGCCCTGGGCTTCCGTTCCCAAATAAGTTGCCATTCGCAGTATCCCGTCCATCCGCTGTTGAGATCTGCCCATACACCAAAAGTCTGTTGTTCCCTTTATCGACCTAGCGCTTTCCTTGATTCATGAATTGGCGTGGTCTGGAGTTTGTTGTCTGTTCGCATACCGGCGTCTGCTTGCAGCGATTAATTGTACTGTGATGACGCAGCTAGGGACAACAAGTCCTTTTGTGGAGATGCGAAAGTGAAGAGCAGGTCGGCCTCGTGTCCGCCGTTTCAACGGGAGGATTGGGCTTTGAGAGAACGGAATTCAAATTAAAATAACGGGAATTGCGATCACCTTTGAAAGGCCGTCGGGAGAGTGTGAGAGTATTAAATGCTGACGGCCTCTGCGATGCTGGTAACAAAGTGCACAGCAACGCAACTTACAGCGTGTGTGTCTGCGCCAAGGGAGAAGGGAGCCGAGATGATCAGCAGAAATTAGGTTCGCTCTCCGTCGTCCGCCCTCCCAGGATTGGATTACCACACTGCAATAATGGTCCAGATCACCCAAGCCCAAGGAACCGCAATCGCATTGCCGTGAACAACGGGAATTGCCCAGGCTGCGTTCAATTGGGGTCCTCTGAATATATCTATCCTTTATCTTTATGTCTCACACTCTCGCGGCTTAAGAAACCCCTCTCTCACTACTCTCTTATCTCCCTACATCTCTATCACATCTCGAGCCTGGAATGCACTGCATCGTCCATCAATTGCGGGGTGGTGACACAAGAACCGTTGGGCCTGAGTGCGACTTGCTATTTCAGCCGCTGGAAACTCAACAACACCACCACCAAACTTAACTCATATCTTTCCGTCTCCAAGCGGCGCAAAGCAGCGTCGGATTTTCTGACTGGACGGCCATTCCGAAATTAGTGTTGGTGATAACCATAGAGTGTGCGAAAACATGGTCACAATCAAGAAATATCTCGCAGATGCGCTGGCTGCCCGGCTTGAATGCTTCTTTTGTCTTGGAAAGGTGAGCCACTCGTCAAAGTCACCAGATCCGGCCAGTCGGGCTGGAGTTTTGTCATTGGGCGGTCTCTTTCTTTCGTCTCCACGGTTATTTTTCAATTAATTGACTGGGCAATCATTTTAAATCCCTCTCCACGATATCATGCAATACAACAGCTAACTTTCCACAATAGCTCATATCAAAACATACTCGAGGACAATATGGCGCCATGTAACATAGTATTCGCCGTTTTCCTTCCCGACACCCTGGAATAATCTTAAGCGAGGTCGCTCTGGTCTTACATGTAGCTGCATTATCAGAATGGGTGGTGGTATTGTATTGACTGTAGGCACGGGACAAACAAAGCCAAGCGAATCATCCGAAACACAACTCAGTTATTCGTCCTTAGATGCAAATACCTATCTTGAACTCGGTGGGTACATATATTAAAAAATGCTAGAATAATGATCTTTGCTGAAAAACCAGGGCTTCTATTCTTCCTCTGTCTGCACCCACCAGATCAACTTTGTCATCACCAATTGCGCCCGATATCAGCTACCTAACAAACTCCGTGTAAAGGCTATTGCTCTATTGCTGAGCACATTGCTGTGCTCCACCCTCATCTTCTTCGTCATCGTCCTCCCATCCTCCGCCGCCTCGCGGATCTCCAGAGTTTCCACCAAACTAGAAATGTTAGCGTTGTACTATGGGTTAAGAAGGACCAACTTACATCATCAATATCAGCATCGGAATCGAACTCTACCTCATCGATTTCGGTTGCCTCGATGGGCGGCTCGGGCTTAGGAAGGACTTTCTGAAGACTGGTAAAAGCAGCCTCATCTTCCGTCCAGCCGTTCTCTGGGAACTCAATCTTGACAACAAGGTAGAGATCACCCTTCGCGTCACTCTTCTTCAATGGCATGCCCTCACCAGCCACCTTTAAGACTTGGCCTGGTTGTAGAACCTTGCCACGTGGATGGGTGATGTGGATACCTCGCCCGTCCAAATGTTTGAGCACAACTCTCGAAAATCCAGTCAGAGCCTCCGCAAGAGTGATTTCCATCTCAGCCGAAAGATCATCACCGGCTCTCTGGAAGATATCATGATCAATCTCTACTATCGTAAAGACGAGATCACCTGGGGTTTGGTCTGGAACTTGGTCCGCCTCACCTTCAAGGACTATGCGCTCGCCTTGGTGTGCGCCTCGTGGAACATAAATTTCCAGCTGCTTCTTCTCTGATGTCGTTCGCTTCCCCTTGCACTTCTTGCACCTATCTTTCTCCTTGAAAACCTTTCCTACACCTGAACAGGCATCACAAATGACTCTCTCCTGAGTGACAAGTCCCGGTCCGACTGATCGAAGGCCAATGGTAGCCCCCTGGCCCTTACACCTCTCACAGACTTGTGGTTTTGCCTTCTCCTTTCCACCAGTTCCCTTGCAATGGCTGCATTGGACATTCTTCGTGCTGACAAACTTGGCCGTCTTTCCCTTATAGAGATCTTCCAAGGTAACTTCGTACTTCTGTTGATCGTCTGGTCCTCGTCGTGGCCGTTTGGGTCCTCCCTCCCCGCCAAATCCTGGAGGCATTCCACCCATACCTCCCATACCACCACCCATACCAAACATTTGTGCCAGGATATCGTCCAGATCTACCCCGCCACCCATCCCACCAGGACCTCTGCTTCCATCAAACGCAGCCATGCCGTGCTGGTCATACATCTGTCTCTTGTCCTCATCATGTAGAATGTCGTATGCCTGTTGAGCTACCTTGAACTTGTGTTCGGATTCTTCCCTCTTATCTTCTGCGACTTTGTCGGGATGATGTTGCAGCGCTGCCTATGATTTGTTAGTGTGCAAACCAACAAGCTGAAAACTGCGAGGAAGCACATACCTTGTGGAAGGCCTTCTTGATCTCCGACTTGGTTGCAGATTTGTCAATACCTAGAATGGCTTCTCGATATTAGATTGTACCGTCATATGTGCGCCATTCAACTCACCATAAAGGTCTGTCTCGTCAGCGCTGTTTGACGCCATCTTTGCAAATGGTATGGATGAAATGGATGTGCAATGCAAGCATTCAGGTTGGCCTCCCAATGCGAGATGAACAGATGTCAGACGAGCCTATGAAGATCCCAAGGCTGTCAAGGCTGTCTCGAAAGATGTAATCACCAAAAGTATGGCAGAAGGTTCCGGATATTTTTTCAGAGCCTTGGATTTCCGGCGGGACAATCTAATCGGCAGCCTGTCGCTTGATGACAGGGATCGGGAGCTTAGCGTGGGACCTGTTGTTTTGATGGAAACTCATGTGCAAAAACGTGACTTTTGTGGTATTTCAACAATACTTCAATTTTCTAGATTTCGAGAGAAGTTCAGAACGAAGATGAAGGAAAGGGTTGGAGTCAGAACGGTCAGGATGATATTATCGAGGAGGTGGTCTCCAGCTGCCGTTCGTGCTGCTCGTCGTTTTCACTCAGCCAGGGGCGCTGCAACTTCCCAGAGTCTTCGAGATTCAGGACCTGCAAGGACTCGTTTTGCTCCTTCTCCAACTGGGTATCTCCACCTTGGATCTTTGAGGACGGCGCTTTTCAATTATCTTGTTGCTAAAGCTACTGGTGGTCAATTTTTGCTCCGGTTAGAAGACACAGATCAGGTAAATGAGCGATGTCTCCAATCACACCATTCACTAATGTATACAGAAAAGGACAGTTCCGGATGCAGAAAAGAGGTTATATGAGGACTTAGAATGGGCTGGGATTGAGTTTGATGAAGGTTGGTTGAAATTTTGATTGATGCTCTCTTTTACTGACTGACCTCTTCGTCAGGACCAACAAAAGGTGGTCCTTTCGCCTCCTACAAGCAAGTAAGAAACCAAGATTTTCAAAAATCCGACAGCCACTGACTCAAACTCAGTCTGAACGAACAGATATATATAGAAAGCACACGGGACATCTTCTAGAATCTGGTCATGCCTATAGATGTTTCTGTACCGCAGAACGTCTTTACACCCTAGCAGAGCATCGAAGTAAAATCGGTCTACCGCCGGATTACGACAGAACATGCGCTCACATTCCCAAAGAAGAGTCAGACGATCGAGCTTCAAAGGGCGAGGCTCATGTAGTCAGACTCAAGGTGCCGGACAAGTATCCTCTCTACGAAGATCTTGTATACGGAGTCGTGCGGCAGCGAAAAGATCCCAGGACTGTCAACACAAAACCGACTTCTTTCGATGATCCAATTTTGCTGAAGACAGATGGGTTTCCTACATATCATCTCGCCAATGTGGTGGATGATCACCTCATGAAAATTACACATGTCATCCGTGGAACAGTAAGTTTACGTCAACTAGACTAGCACTTGAATACTGATTAGGACCTAGGAATGGATGTCATCAACACCCAAACATCTGGCGATGTACGAAGCATTCGGCTGGAAACCACCAGCCTTCGCCCACGTCGGTCTACTAGTCGACCAAAATCGCCAAAAACTAAGTAAACGAACTGGCTCGATTGACATCGCATCCTATCGTGAACAGGGTGTCTTTCCCGAAACTCTTCTGAACTATATTGCTTTACTAGGCTGGTCCCACTATGAAAAAGTAGATATCATGGGAATGGAGGATCTAATAAAAAATGTAAGTCTTGGACATCGCTTCTATCAAGGATTGATTTGACACACGACTACAGTTCAGCTTGAAATTTACTAGAGGTGATACAATCGTCACTCCTCAAAAACTATGGTTTCTTCAACGCCGCCATGCAGCTCGTTACGCTGCTTTACCACCATCAGAGAGTACAGAACAACCTCTCGACAAACTTGCCGTGAAACCTCTCATCAAAAAACTCAGCTCCGAAACGCCTTCCAATGACTCACTTTTCTACTCCCAACTATCCGAAACCCACAAAGAAGATTATGTCCGTTCGGTCCTCATAGCTGACATCCGTAACTACACCACTCCCTCAGAATTCACTTCCAGAAACAAATATCTTTTCAAACGGCCTACGGCACCAGATTATCAGGAGCAGATCACCACCACATCCTTCAACGCTGAAAACACCCCCGAACTGCCTCAGCTTGTTGTCTCCACCTTGACCGCAATTTCAGAAACGGATTGGAACGTCAAGAATATCAAGGCAGTGATCGCTCAGCTCGTGAAGGAGCATACTGGTACGGTGGAATCGGAGAAGGCTTTTAAGAACTTGGTGATGGCGTATTTGCGTTGGGCGTTAGTGTGTGGTCAACCTGGACTGGATAGCGCGGAGACGATGAGGATTTTGGGAAGGAAGGAGACGTTCATTCGATTTGAGCAGGAAGTATCATTGAGGGAAAGTGCGTAGGATGTTGCAGGGGAACGTATCTTGTAAATTAAAGGGAGACTCAAGGGAAGAAAAGAGAAACTGGTTGTAGTGTGTCATAGATTTGTAGGATCATGTGTATCATAGCTTTCTTTAAGTCTGCAACCTCTATGATATGCAATCAAGGTCTTTTTTCATGAATTCGTCCATCCGAAACGCCATTTCAGATCTTCTATGCGCTGTAGTGCAAGTGAAATGCAGCTTCCCATACATCAACGATCCCGCCTCATCACACTTCGGAAGCTGGAACCGTAGGTGTTGGTTGGCTCTTCGATGATTCTCCAAGACCATTAAACAACTTCGCCTTGACATCTCCAGCCATCAAACCAGTCTTCTCCTCTCCGGCAATCTTCTTGCTTTCTCTCACAACCTTATCCAACTGCTGATCCATGCGGCCGGATACTCTGTCACTCTGGGGGCCTCTTTGTCGTGAAATACCTGTACTCGCCTGTCGGATCTTGGAGCTCAAATCGAGCATTTGCTTGCTGCTGTAGTCGCGGTTGGTGAAGAGTGGACTTTGACTCAATGTTTGCACCCAGTACTTGTTCCAGAGAAGCTCCAAGAGATGTGTATCGAGGGTGCTCTTGTAGTGCGAAACCTCAAGAGCGTAGTATCGATTGGCATGAGCACCAAAATCCTCAATCTTCGCCAGAGGAATGCTTTGGTATCCATCATCGGCTCCCGTTGACGAAGGCTTGTAGTTTTCTGGGTAGGTTCTGAAGGCCCCGATTTCGACCTTGCCTGCTGAAATGGTGCGGTCGGGGTCAATGACAACGGCTAGGAAGGGATCTGAGAACATTTGTTGGGTTGCTTGCGTGCCCACATCGATACCACTGAGCCAGCAGCCGTAGCCCGGATGACTATGATACCATCCCACTGCGTTCTCCAGCTTTCCCTGGTCTCTGCAAGCCTGTAAATAGCCAACCATATATTCGTTTGCCTCATCTTGCGCGTTGACCCGTGTTTCGGTGCCCTCGACTGGAAGTCGGAACGCATCGGTGACAATGATAGTATCTCCTGAGATCTTTCCTTGCATCAAGCCCATGACTTCGATGGAGCCTCCAGATCGTGCATGCATAACCATCTTGAGAAGGGCAACCGCTGAGATTCGCACATTCTTGAAATGGTTGGGTTCGGTCTTCCATGGCTTTGCCTCGCCGATGGCTTTCTGCTCTGCGGTATCGTAGGTATAAAGGGCATCACGGTGAGGGTCGACAAGCTGGACGTTGTTGTCAAGCTCTAACACTGGCCGTTAGCTTCTTCGTTTGAATAGCAACAAGGCGGTCACCACAGGTAATGGCAAGGAAGATTGTAAAACACACCCCATGTCTTGAAAGCAGTATCCATGCTTGCGGATATATCTCAGGGATCTCCCAAGAATGCAGGAAGATGCTGTTTGTTGCAGCGGGATGTCGAACTGACTGGTGTGAAGTCACAAAGTCGTTGGTGATGGATGGATGGAACGCACTGGCAGCCTTGCTGAGCTATGGCGGGGTTAGAAGAGAGGCAGCTCCATCGCTGGAAAGTGATTGGCCATCTGATAATCTTGGCCGGCGTTTCAGATGATCCGAAGGAAAGCACAAAACGAACTGAAGGGGGATCGCACTCCTTCCCCATATCGCTTGTGGCCGTTGCCGTGTCAACAGCAAGCCGTGCATTCTGTTGTTGCAGCCGCGCCGACCTCAATATAGCATCAGCATCATTCTCGTCAAGGAATCGAGCTCGAGTTCGCGAGGTCACGAATGCATACTGAAGCAAAAATCAACCCTCACTGTCGAACTCCAGCAATAAGGTGTGCGCGCGCTTGGATGAGCCGTTCCCTCGTTCATTTGCAGCATTTGCAGTGGCTGCCATTCTGCCCCATCTGCTCCGTCTAATCTTATCTTGTATAACGACGTCGCAATAACACATCGTCCCATCACACAGCAAACCAGCACACCAACGCGCCTGAAAACGCTTCTTCTCCACACACTTCACAAAATGGATACCGGCTATCTAGCTTCGCAGGTCGCTACAATTATCGGCCAGCTCCATGGCCTCTTCGATGAGATTGGAGTCCCCAACCATGAACGTGAGAGCCGGGAAGCGGAAGTGAGTACCACAACTATGGCATCCTGTTTCAAACCATAGAGCGCTAACTTTTCTGTGAAGTTGTTCTCTGCCCTCTCTGAAACTCTGCACAATCAAGTTCGGCTGGTCACGTCCGAAAAGAATGAAATGGCTGAGGAGGCTCAGCGTATCATCACAACTATAAAGCAAATGGACGCATCGCTCGATGATAACAAATCGCACCATGAGTACGAAGCAGAAGATGAGAACCTAAAGATCACATACCCATTATCGCGATGTCTGCAAGGACTAAAAGAAAAGCACCTCCAGATCTCGAAGTTACACAGGGAGCGTTTCGAGCAGGTCAAGAGTAAGTACACAAACCATCTTAGGTAGGCCATCACTTACACACTACAGAACTAGTACAAGCCCTCGAATCCTATTCCTCTCACTTAGAAAAGTCGTTTGTCAAGATCACCCTCCCTCCCACATCACCCAACGCAAATATCCCACCTACCTTTGACCTTTCAGCCACCTATGTCGCCAAATTAGACGATGAATTTACGCGTGTATATGAAGAATATACCCGCCGAGTTGCGACAGTCAAGGCTCTCGCCGAACATATCATCCAATTGTATGCCGAGCTAGGGGTTCCACAAGCACAAACCGATGCCGCTATTGTCAAGTACTATCGCGATTCGCCGGAACAGCTAGGTTTGCACGAAGAAGATATCGCTAGATTGCGATCCAAGAGGGACAAGTTAGCAGATGAAAAGAAAGCAAGAGAGAGACGTCTCAAGGACCTGCAGGCAACCGTGGAAGCACTCTGGGAGAGGCTTGGCGTCGAGCAGCCCGAGAGAAAGAGATTCTTGAATGGTAACCGTGGTTGTGGTGTCCGACAGATAAACGAATTCGAGGATGAGCTTACAAGACTAAACGAGCTAAAACGACAAAACCTACATCTTTTCGTTGAAGATGCGCGATACAAACTGCAGGAACTATGGGATGGACTTTATTTTTCCGAAGAGGAAATGCTGGACTTTACACCTGCTTTCTCGGACGTATATAGCGATGCTTTGCTTGAAGCTCACGAACAAGAGATTGAACGATTGGAGGCCTTGAAAGAACAACGTGCGCCAACATTGGCCCTTATCGAGAATCATCGATCGCTTGTTAAGGATCGCGATGAGCTACAGGCCTCCAGTCAAGATGCTTCTCGACTTATGGGACGTGGACAAAAGGGCGAGAAGAGAGATCCGACCAGACTACTTCGAGAGGAGAAGATGAGAAAGAGAATCGCGAAGGATTTGCCAAAGATTGCAGTGAACTTAAGAAAGGTGTTGGAAAAATGGGAGGACGAATATGGCAGGCCATTCTTGGTTCACGGAGAAAGATATCTGGACGAATTGGAAGCATCAGAAACTAGAGCTGTTGTTCCGGGACCACGATCGAAAACACCAGCTGGCCCACCACCTTCCACCAAAAAGCTCGCTCCAACAAGTCGTACCAATAGTGTAAAATCCACTGCATCCACTGCACCTCCTCCTAGGGCTCCAAGTCGAGCTGGTGCCAAGACTCCTGTTGCTGGTGGAACTTTGAAGCGTAACAATCCTCTCGCCGCTTCTGTTCGAGCTCAATCGCCATCCAAAATTCCTGCCCGCGCACCACTCTCCAACTTAAATTACGGGGGTAACTCGCCAGAACGTCGTGCGAGACCCCCTGCGTTGCAGGTACAACCAAGCAGTTCGGACCTGAGAGGAAAGATGGGCCCACCACTTCGTGCTCCTCCTCCAAAGATGAGGGAGCTTGTACCACCGACACCGGTCTCCTACCCTCGTGCTGAAAGTGTAGTCTCAGTATCAACAGGAAGCGTACGACACATCACTCCAGAAGATGTCTACGATGACAGATATCAACCCCACCGATCGCAACACGACTTTCACGCCTCCATGCGTCCAGATCGTATGGCACACTCCTCCGGATCATCATATCCTTCAGCACCTCCTAGTCGACAAATCTCCAACACCTCAGCGGCTACCACAACATCTACTTCCAACTGGGAAAGTTATCCAAGTGAAGATGAAGAGGATGATACGACCGATGCATACTACGCCAAACTTCGAGCAGCTAGAACTAAGCGAGCCACTCCAGAAGATCATTATGGCCCATCAGGCACAATCAAGAAGCCAAAAGGCATTCCCCCATATGGATACGATGATCGACACATAACAACAGATGTTCACGGCAACAGGATTATTTCCGGCAGCGAAACCAACTGGACTGATGAAGAAGCCTTTTGATCTTTCATTTTGTTTTCTACGCATCGCTTGGTTTCGGGAACGATTGCACGCCATACATCACGAGCAACGACTTCCGGACGCAAAAGTTTCCCTCTCCTACCTACTTCGATTCTTGTGAATTCTTCTGTGCCTACATTAGATATTTGAAGAGCCAGCATATGGACCTGCCTCTTTTTACCTTTCCTTCTTCCGTGTGAAGAACGGTCTACCACACTCTGCTTGCTTTTGTTTTTTATGGTTCTGTCTGATTAGTGTTTGATCCTGAATATTTGTCTTTTTTGGCGTAAAAATGGAAATGGGGACCTGCGAAGGGTGGATCAGCATATTGGTTGGGGGGATGGTGGTGGTTTACTGAATCGAATGGGATGGGAATGGACTGAATGTATTCAAGGCGTTTGATTTTTTCCCATCATTATTATCAGTTTACTTGTTAGGTTAGATGGACATTTACTTTGTTGATCTGCTGGATACATACGATCGACAGTAACCTGTCTGGTATACCTGGGACTGGATAGAGAGAGCGTATGAATCGATTGGCAAAATCTTTCACGTAATCGTTGATGGATGAGTTGAGACTTGTGTGAAAGTGACTATGTTGTGACAAGGTACAGAATGCCATTTCAAACAACAGTTTGACCAAGAAAGATTTATCGACCTTTTTTTCTTAATGACAAGGGAAAAGCTTACTGTCAATTCCATGACACAACTTTGTAATGACTCGAACACTGTAAAGCACCAAGATCCAGGTCATCACTCCGTCATTTCTATGTCCCCCTTATTGTGGTGCCAACTAGGTGTTCACATCCTCATCCTTGTCAAACATCTTGTTCCATTCGTGAATCACTACTTCACCTACCTACCTACCTACATTCAGGCTTGGCATCAGTGAGAGACCTCCATACTCAACTCTTCGTAGACACCTTTTATAAATTCTGTAATTCCGTTCCAATACAATGATAATATACTATCTTAAAAACATACAGAAGGACACAAATACGTGTTTTCTTGATGCGCTAGCACGGCAGCACCACACCACCAGATGCGATAGAACAGGTCAATGAATATAATTTTGTTTTTGCCTCGCAAAGCGTCAAAATTTAGAATTACCGAATTTTTGGCAGACTTGGTAACAGGCATCTTTTCCTCTACCCAAGTAACACATAATCTAAGAAATCCTCAATGATAAACCTCCATGTCCATCTATGTAGTCTAGGTAGTTTCAATTATACAAATCACAGATTGCTGGCGAGTAGCATCCTGATCTCGTTGCAGCGTCCCGTATTGTACGCATTGGTGGCTAACTTGAGCTACCTAAGGTTACCAATCGCGATGGCATAGAGATCTTTCTCATGGCTTGTGTAATTTGGCGAACCACGCAAGTATCTGCGGTGAATCCAAAGGGCGTCAAATACTTTCCTCGGAGTGAATCTAATTGCCAGAAATGCCATTCTCTTCCGAGGAGTTGAGGAAAAAGTAAACCACACTCTACCCTCACTCAGCGCAAATCTCTGATGGTATCTGTTCAAAGATGCTGTGCTGTACTCTTAGAATTGGTATCAAAATATCCTAGCCGTATTCTTTCGTTAATAGCCATACACATCCTCTGAATGATAGTTCGAGGTGGTTGATTGTATATGTGAATCTTTGCACCTCTTGGCAAGCAGGCGGCTCTGTTCATTGTGCAGATGAGGAACAAATGCGCTCACAATCTAACAACGAAGAAAGTAAACTGAATTTGACTCCTGATTTTATGCTTTTTTTCGTTCTTATTTGTTCTTCATCTTCGAAAATATACCTAATACAGATCGCTCTCCTAGTCAAAACGGCTGGCGATACGCAGCTCGGTGACAAACTGGCACGCTATCAACCCAAACAATCTACCTGCATCTTCAACAAAATAGAAATAAAATGTGCGAAGGTCAACGATCAAGTGAACTAAAAAGAAAAAAGAAAAAAAGTCATACGACTGCTAAAAATTCTTCATGGTATCATTGCACCAAATTTTCCATGCATGCAGGTTCCTTCCATGCGTTCCAGCCATCCAACCCAATCCCTACGCGATGCCCTAATCAAATAGCCGAAGGAAAAAAATGCCACAAATTGCTATTGCACTCGCGCGCAACAGGTGTTTCTTCCTATCAGTACCTTGTCCCATGTCTTTCATATGCACCGGTTGAGGAAAAAAATTATCCAGCCCCAAAACGCCCATCACATATGCCCTTGAAATGTGTCCGTGAATATGCCAGCTGTCCCTGACTCCCTAAAACAAATGAAAAGATTGCGTCGCTGTACAATGCAATAGCAATGCAGGTGAAAATGAAAATAGGAAACTCTGAAACCAATCGCTGCCCGAGGATTGTCGTCGGGCTTCTGTTTGAAAAATTCTGTCTGAAAAGTTTGATTTTTTTTTTTCTGGAGAGGTCGGTGAGAGGCTCCATCGCTGAGTGAATTTGACACAGAGGTTGTATTGCGGCTATTTGACCACGACCTGAGTAGGACCGTGCAGGAGTCACCAAACGGCCAAGACGACTTGGATCAATATGGAGTTCGGCGGTGAAGACGAATGAAGAAGCTAAGTCCCCTAATTTGTGGCCCCACAAAGACCCTGTGTGCATCGTATTCGAAATTTCCAGAACGTTTAATCTCCTCCATCGACCCACGAACGTCCCGAAGCCGTGGATAATTGTCGAACAAGTTATGAAGTCGTGTTTCCCGACAACTGGTGTGGTAATACAACCGTGACTCGCGAGACGTAACCCAGATTGGCGAGCTGGGGATTGGTGTTGTGCCTGCATTGAGGTCCATCCATCATGACAAATGGAAATGTCAAGACGCGGTGCCGAGTTTGAACAAGTGGGGTGCAGAATACGACCCTTGATTGCTTCCCCTGGGAGCGCATCATAATGACGAAGTGGGTCGCGATGTGCTTCCAAACCTTCCAGAAGAACGAGATTCGCCGGTAGTCGCTGACGGGGACTGCGTTATCTCACCGGCTCCAGAGACCAACATGGAAGGAGGTAGTACCAGCTCATCGTAAAGGCAAATCGCTTGTCGCTCGAACCGAGTCCTATGGCGTAGGTATGCTCGGTATGTTTTGCTTTGCTTGCTTTGTTCTGGCAGGTGTCCTTCTTTTAGTTTGTCACCGCTATCCATCGGACGGGAACTCCATCGGCCGATATTTCGTAAGGTTTTGTCGGTGATTTCCGCGGAGGCAGGGCCCAGCGGGCTCTACCCGGCTTTTGGTCATCCAGTTTGCCCTTCTTACGCATGGCCATCTCCATAACGGCAATTCTAATGAAGTCACTATTTTCTCTCATATCCCTTTGTCGTGCAACCGGTCCAGCGACAACATCTGCGATTGCCTCTTCCGAAGTAGATTGCGTTCGTCGACTGATAACATTTGGCGAGGTGCTCTTCTTGGATCGTGAAACTTTGTATGTCTGCATCTGAATTGAAGCCGTGCATTGCGTGGATCCCATCGTTTGCGCAAGGGACGTTGGGACATGGGCCTCGATCGGAGCGTTTGTTGTGGGATTCAGGTATCGTCGGAGGGCTGGAGTGGGGGTATCCTCCAAACGTGGAGGCATGCGTTCATCCGTGAACGGGACTCGAGGATCGATGGAGATGATTGATCGCGTGAGAAAATCATCTGGTAGTATCATAGGAGCCGTCAAGCTCGAGAGTGACTTCGCCGCGGATCGCAGTGCTTTCAAAGAAGCTGTTAAATTTGACTTGAAAGCAGACTTGCGGCGGGGTGACTCTAATTCAACCACCGAGGGCATAATTATCTCCTCTATGGTTTTGTCCGGAGTTCTTTGGAAAACCCGAAAATCTAGTTCATCAAAATCAATTTCTGATGAAGACAAAGGATGGTCTTCCGAAGGCGACGGTATTGAGTATACCCTTCGTGGGAAGGCAGGCCTTCGACTTCTAGGACTCGATGTCATGACAGACCCATATGAAGGCGAGACGTCGCTCAGAGAGTCCCCGTCTAGCGAAGGCATCGATTCACTCGACATAGTTCGTGTGGACATGACAGACTCGTGTCCGGCTTCGCTTTCATTGATATCATCGTCCTGATCGTCCGGGGGGCTGAGCAGAATGTCAAGTGGACTCTTTTCATATGACATGCTGTTTGCTTTCTCCTCGGATGCATGCTGGAGTATTGCGTCCACAGTCAACCGCTGACCTGCCCCGCTTCGGAATTGAACCATATTGTTTGACTTCTGTAAAGGTATCGATGTGAGCGCCAGAAGAGCAGCAACGGAAGGAGGCAATGAGTCGTGGTGGGCGTTTCTGGTACGCTTTGTGGAAGATCTGGTCTTCTCGCCTTGCTGCCTCTTCGTTTGGGAAGAGTGTCTGCTCTCATGTCGTCTGCTCTCGTGCGAATGGTCGTTCCTGCCTCGCACCGGAATATCGATTACGGGTGATGAAGTAGGGCGGGTTGGCGTTTCGTTCGCCATTTCTTTGCTGCTTTCCTTCTTGCTGTGTCGCGTTTGTCGTTCGCTGCTGGGCCGATCATACTTGGGTTCTGTGAAGGTTGGGGCAGCTCTCGAAAAGAGGTAGCTTCGAGGTTGAAGTGCCATGGTGTCGCGTGCCTTGCTGCGAGGCTAGGCGTGTTTACGTACTGGTTAACGTTAACGGTGCCGCAGGATTTGAGTCGTGTACCGACTTTGTCGACCAGATCGCCGTTGCTTCAGAGTGAAAGGGCTCGATGTGATCAGATCTTGAGAATGCGATGTGACGTCGAAGAGGTCTTATCTAAAGACTGATCGAGTTGTGTTTAGAAGCTCCAAGAGAAGTTGAGTTTGGTGATCCAAGTGCGACATAACTTGGTACTGTTGAAGAGAGTGAGAGTGTCGGGAGTTTAGAATTCCATGAAGGTGAAGGTGAAGGTGAAGGCCGAATGTCGGTTGGAAGACGTGTTGTCGGACGAGTCTGTATGAAGCAGGTGAAGCAGGTGAAGCAGGACCAGGGCGAAGGAAGGTGAAGGAGATCAAGAGGGTCCTGTTTCGTTTGGTGACTCGGCGGGCCCAGATAAGGATCGTAAGGGAGGGATGGCGGACGGCAGGAAGGGATCACTGCCTTATCAGGCTCGGGAAGTCAACGCAACTCATGCATGGGGTGCAGAGGGGCCGGGGTTGTGGTTGTAGCACTGGCACTGTCACCCTTCAAAGGCTTTCATATGATGCTCGCCTCTGTCATGAAGCCTGTACGTTCTCCTTACACTGTGCTATCCATTGCTGTGTTCACCCCTTTTATGATCGGGGATGCACATCATTTCCTCGCGGCTTGCTTATTCTCTTCGCATAATCCCATTCCACTCGAGGCATTATTGATTTTATGATTTGCCCCCAAACCCATCACTTCTGGACATTGCTGCTCAAAAGCAAACACAGCCAGCAATAGACGAATAGACGGGGACACATCTGCTGAAGCGGGCACAGCCGGCGGTGGGACGATGGCGGCCTGTCTCGCCCACCCCGTCGAGCCTGTCTGCCATTTCAGGCTGGCCTGAGCCTGAGCCTCTGGAGACGAACGGGGGCACCAACGCATTCTCGTGGGGGCAGTGGTGGGTTGAGGTTGAGGTTGAGGGGATTTGACAAGGGATTTGACGAGGGGTTGGAGGTCTTAGATCAATGCCCTTTTAGGCAACTCTAAACAAGAGCAGCGAGATCCCAAGCAATCAAAATATGACCGTATCATTTCCGTCATCAGACCTGCTGCGCTCCCGAGAATTCCCCCACCACAAGCGCGACGAATTCAGGCTAGGGCTATCATTGAGCTGTCCGGTCCCGGTACTGGCTCCGGAAGCTTGAAGCTTACCTATCTCGACCTTCAAACCGTCGGCCCAGATGTCTATAACATGTGTGAGAGGACATAGATGATATGCTGATTCGTCAACCAGCATCAGATCTCTTTCGAAACATACTTGGAAGTGTGCCTGTGCAACATGACCAGAATCGGTGGTGACTGCCACTGCGCATACGAGTCAGACTTCTCCCATCTAGATGATTCCCAGAGAATTCCGACTTTACTTCGTTGCGAAAAACGGCCAGACGGCTTCAACTCTGACCGCTCATCACGCGTTCAAGAAGGCGAGAGGGAACAACAAAAACTAAAGCCTCGGTTGGGCATACGCTGGAGGCGACAGCAAATAGACAGCACATAGACAGCACACCAGCTTGTCACCGCTTACCGATCCAACCAAGGCCTTTCTTGTTTGGTGTGTACTGTACTGTACAACTCAACACTGGAAGGATTCTTTACTTCGTTGATTGTCGGTCATAGGTTGTGCCTTTCAACACTAATTGATAGGGAGCTTCTTCTACAAATCCCACGAAACCGTTCCATGCTAGAAGCAATAGTACAAGATCTGTGGACCCGTTCGTAACCCAGAGGCCACCGGCTTAAACGGCATGTCCAAAACATCGACAGCAGAAGCTGAAGGAGCTTCATCTCGTATCAAGAGTGGAAGACTCTCAATAGGCAGGTAGATGTCAGCACCGCAAGGCAGAAGGTGAGCCCGATTCAACTCAAAAACACGGTACTTCATGAGCATGATGAGCCACTAGCAATCGAAGTCAAACAATCTGAAAGCTGCAAAAATCTGTTCGCGGTGCAAGAAAATGACCAAAAATGGTGATAGACTTTAACCCCAACGGATCAACCTTGCCAGCACCAGAGAATCAAGGTCAGGTTCATGTGCAATGACTACCCCCATGCTGCAAGTCGATGAATCCATTGAAATCCTACCCAACTAATGTGGTAAGAGATCAGACAAGGCTGCATGATAAAATGAGATGAGTGTTAGTGCTTTCGATGAATGGAAATAGAGATGTTATTGACGGGAATCAAGACAAGTCATGATCTGATATGCAAGTTGGAAGCTATCAACTTCCCAAAACTATCTTGGCAGGAAGACGTTCCTTGATTCAACATCTCACTCTTACATTTCTCCATCAGAATTGACGTATAGAAACCTACCACGTGATGCAAACTCTTCCAATGTTTTTGTTGCACATCGTAAAATCGTAAAAGAGTTGCATTCAAATTCTCACAAAACATTTGCAAACGCCCAAACTCGCGACTCTTTTATTAAAAAAAGTCTTGGCATTCCCCGTAAACGTCTACGAGTACGAGTGCGAGTCTTCGAGGCTGGCTGGCTGGCTGCAGTCACATGTGCCAGCGTGTTTAGCGCGTTCTCTGCCTAATGTTTGGCGCGTCAACTTCACTGCTCCATGTCGTCCTCTGTTGACGGCAATAATCTTTTCTTCCTTTTCAATTCACTCTATGTTTATTTGCGTATGATTGAAGCACATACTCCGAGGCTGTAATCTCCCTTTCTTTCGCTTTCAATACGCTAGATTTGTTTGTTCTCCTCAGCCGCCCGCTTGATCTGAACGCATAAAGGCCATTACTTCTAGGAGGTCCAGGGTGGATAAATGTGACATGAAGACGGCAGCAATTTGACGAAATATACAAATTTATCAGGCCTGTTGTATTCGGCTTTTACATTCAACAAAATGTCTCGCAGATCTCACACCATGACGGCGGCGGAAGAAGACACAGAGCAGTACAGCCACGGCACGCAAACACTTGTGGAACTGAATGCTAAGTATGTTTATACATCTCAAATCTATTCTATCGTACTAATAAATTCAGATGGCCTGATCGGCCCCGAAACTTCAATCCAACACCCCCCTTTCACATATTGTTTCAGACTCTCTTCGATCCTCTCATGGATAATAAAAGTTCAAAAGCAAGGAAAAGTGTCAAATCAAACAAGCTTTCTCCCCATGAGCAGCGAAAGCAAGTGATTTCACGGTTCTTCACGCGGTGGCGGAGTGAGGTTGGACCGGATGGGTATCCAGCCATGAGACTGATCATTCCAGAGAAAGACCGGGATAGAGCGATGTACGGCCTGAAGGAGAGAGCCGTGGCCAAGCTACTGATCAAGGTCCTCAAACTGAGTCCTAAAGCTCCTGATGCGGAGTCATTGTTGAATTGGAAGGTTCCTGGGCAGAACGGTGAGAGTGCTGGTGACTTCCCCGGTAGATGTTACCAAGTTCTCACCAAACGAGATATGAAAACCGGTGTTGGAGATATGAACATTGCTGAAGTCAATATTCTACTCGATAGACTTTCTTCGGGCCAAACGATGGAAAATCAGCTACCTATCTTCGAAGAATTCTACGAACGTATGAATGCCACAGAAATGACTTGGTTGGTCCGCATTGTACTACGACAAATGAAACTGGGAGCCTCGGAAAAGACATTTCTTCAAATCTGGCATCCAGATGGTGAAGCGTTGTTCAGTGTCTCCTCAAGCTTGCGAAGGGTATGCTGGGATCTAAGCGATCCGACTAAACGAATAACAGGGGAGGGCTCTGGCACTCTACAGATTGAGCTTATGCAGTCTTTCCAACCTCAGCTTGCCCAATTCCAATCTCACTCTTTCGAAGTTATCGTTGAGAAACTAGGATGTGCCGACAAGGAATTTTGGATCGAAGAGAAGCTGGATGGAGAAAGAATGCAGCTGCACATGATGGACGACGATACTCATCCAGGTGGCAAACGATTTGCTTTCTGGTCTCGAAACGCAAAAGATTACTCATATTTGTATGGAGATGGCTTCGAAGACGACGAATCCGCCTTGACCAGACACATCAAGGATGCATTTGACGATCGATTGGAAAATATCATCTTAGACGGAGAAATGATCACTTGGGATCCGGAAACGAACAAAATAGTAGCTTTTGGAACCCTCAAGACCGCGGCGCTCTCGGAAAAGAAAAACCCATTTGACGGAACTGGAATTCGCCCCGTATTCCGAGTATTCGACTGTCTGTATATCAATGGGAAGGTTCTTACGCCATACACTCTAGAAAACCGACGCGCAGCCTTGGAAAAGGTTGTCAAGAATGTTCCACAACGACTGGAGCTTCACGAATATGCAAAGGCGACTTCTAGCGCAGCAATCGAGCCTGCCCTTCGGAAAGTGATTGAGGAATCATCCGAAGGTTTGGTACTGAAAAATCCAAAATCAATGTACCGACTCAACAGTCGAAACGATGACTGGATGAAGGTCAAACCAGAGTATATGACCGAGTTTGGTGAATCGTTGGACTGTGTAATTATTGGTGGATATTACGGAACGGGTCATCGAGGTGGTGGTTTGTCTTCGTTCCTGTGCGGTCTTCTGGTCAGTCAAAACTACAGAGACAGCCACCCTGGGACGAACCCCCAGAAGTGCCTTTCATTTTTCAAGGTCGGAGGAGGATTCCGAGCGGAAGACTACGCTGCTGTTCGACATAGGACTGATGGAAAATGGGTTGAATGGAATCACAGGAGTCCTCCAGACGACTACATAATCCTCGGAGGAGATGGGAGACAGTACGAGAGACCAGATGTTTGGATCAAGCCCAGTGACTCTATCGTTGTCGAAGTCAAAGCTGCATCGGTTGGTAGCACCGACCAGTTTGCCACAAAACTCACTCTCCGATTTCCAAGATTCAAGAAAATTAGAGACGACAAGAATTGGGAAACGGCGCTTACATATGATGAGTTCTTGAAAGTCAAAGTGCAAGCCGAGGAGGAAGAGTCGAAAAATAAAGAGCTGAAAGTTGATACCAAACGCCGACTGACGAAACGGCTCAAGAAAGAGCTTGTGATCGCAGGAAATGATCGCAAAATCACAACTCAATACGCCGGTCCTAAAACGCATCTCTTCGAAGGCCTTGTTTTTTTCGTGCTAACCGACATGCTCAAGCCGCAGAAAAAATCGAAAGCCGAAATTGAACAGATGATCACATCCAACGGAGGAACAATAATCAAAGCCTCAATGAGGAAGATAAGTCTACCGGATGGCTCGAGCGGCGAAGAAAAAGCCATCTGTATTGGAGAAAAGAATGTCCTCACGATTAAAAGCCTGATCATTGCCGATGAAACCGACATTGTCAAACCGATCTGGGTCCTGGATGCGATCATGCAGCAGTATCTGGTTCCCTTCGAGCCAAACCATATGTTCCACATCACACGAGCTTCAGCGCCCACGATTCGAGAGAATGTAGATGTGTTTGAAGACAGCTACACACGAGATCTCACACCCAAAGAACTAAAAACACTTTTCGAAACTATGGTTTACCCGAAGAATTCATCATTCTCGCCCAAAGACTTCCTAGCAGAGCTCGAAAAACGTGGCAAAGGTGTGGGCGATTTGAAAGCATCGATGTTTCGCGATTGCGTGGCGAAGTTTCCGGAGGATGTGTCGCTAGATCTGAGGATTGTGATACATAAGTTTCAGTTTGCGGGTGGTCATGTTGCGCAGGGTGATGAAGAGAAGGGCTTGACGCATTATATTGTTGTAGATCAGGATGCGGAGTTAGTGAAGGCGTTTAGAGTTAAGGCTGCTAGGAAGGTAGGAGGGAAGATTCCGAGAATTGTCAAGTTGGAGTGGGTGACAGAATCGTGGAGGGAAGAGACGCTGTTGGATGAGGAGAGGTATGCGGTGTGAAGATCACGATATAATCCTTAGGTATCAAATGAAACTTACCTACTTATGATTGGATTTGGTCTTGATGTATACGTCAATTAAGTAAGCATACGGACCATGAGACGGGCGGCCTTGTCATGTTCCTTCTTACCTTAGCTTTCCTCTATGCCATATCTAGGCTGGTATGTGTTTTGCTGAAAGGGGGATTGGATGTCATGGACTTCTGGATTTTTTGCTTCAGGTTCTGGACTTCTTTTGACTTTCCATTAATGTTAAAGAGAGAAGATTCATCCGGACCGAAAATTTATTCGAATGAAGACGTCATTCGGATGGGGAAGTCTTTCAAATTAAGAAGCCATTCGATTGGAGAAGTCTCTCGAATGAAGAGGTCTTTCGAATTGGAACTCATTCGAATGAAGAGGTAACGCGAGTTAAGAGGTCATACATATTAAGGATTTGGCTATGTCACGAAATCATCCGAATAAGGCCGGTTTCTCTTGTCCTTAAAATGCTTCCTTCCTGTGTTGTAAATGTATCTACATAACTTATACCGTTGATCGTTTCGATAAACGGGATATAGTAGTAGTGCCTCTCAGTCAAAACCCAATATCTAAGCGGGTGCATCCAGACACTGATCGTTAAGGCCCTCTCCTACTGATTGACAACTCCAGACAGAACAAGAAACAAAAATCATTTTATGTTTAATGGTCTTTTCACCTCACCGGCATGCCCTAGTAGTCAACGGATAGGATAGTCTTTATATATTTTATTTCTACAAATTTGACTTCCAATTGCCAAAACACAAACGAAGAAAAACGCCAATCATCAAGATCGCTAGGGTATAACGTCTATGCAGCAAATGTCATTTAGCCACCCAAAGTCCTTTCATCATCTTCTGTCTTTCTTCAGCATACACCTTGCCCCCTCTCTCTCCGTATACCATCTTTACTTCCCAGCCTTCCTAATCTTAATCCCTTGCAAGTAGCCCACACTCCTCCAAACATGGTCACTCACTCTAATTGGCAACTTCCTACCCTTCAATCTCTGATCAATCAACCATAAACCTACCACAAACTCCTCTTTCTGTAGCATGCCGTTTCCCCCTCTATCAACCAAAGCATATGCCTCTTCCAAAACATCAATATGCAATCTTGACCTTGAGAATATATCTCTCGCCACTAGATTACACACCAAGTTCTCCGCATCAGGCACTGACAATGGGACATGCAAGCCGCGATTTGAGGCGAAGACACCTTCATAGCGTTTCTTCTCCCGCTCGGTAATAGAGTCACGCCAACGTTTACGATCGCCTTCGGCATGTTTGTTTGGATGTTTCTTCATGATATGATTTTTACTGCGACGCTTTTTATCACCTTCGTCTTCTTCCTCTGACCGCGGTTTCCGCATCGTAGTGCGAAGGTTGCTGGATCCTGGTTTGGAAGGACTCGGAGTGCGTGAGATTTCATTATGATGGCTGTGGAAGAGATGTGTTCGACCATTTCGACGTGTTGGTGGGGGTACGGGCGGTTGGAGAAGTTGTTTGGACGGAGAGTTAGCACGAGAGGTAGCGAGGGAACTAGCTACTATGGCGTTAGCCATGGAGTTGATTGTACTGAAGGAGTTGACCGATGTGGTGGAGGTGGATGTTAAGTGTTGTTTTTGGAGTATACTGGCGGCTGCAGTTTTGCGGGGAGGGGGAGGGGTTGGTCGATTATCTGTTGCTGAGACAAATGAATCATCAGATGAGGAGCTTTCATTCTCATTCTGGATGTTGAACGCTTCTGGTTTGAGAGGAATGGGCTCAACAGCGGGTTCTGGTTTGGGAGGTTTAGATACTTTTGGCTTTGGCCTGGGTTTGGGTTTTGTTGGCGGTGCAGCATTCTCCGAAGTGCGAGATGGCACCGGATTTGACGTACTTCCTCCCTGCTTTCTGGCCGAAGGCGGTGATAGAAGTGTTGGCCCTTTGGGAGTAATTATATCTGATTGAGGTCTCCGCGGCGAAGGAGATGGTGTACGAAGCTTCCTGGGGGTCGGCTGTCTCGGTTTCTTAGATGGTGGAGGAGTAGGAACCGAAATTTGCGCCGGAGCCTGAAACTCTGTTGTCTTCCTCACAGGTGGTCGTCCAGCTCTCCCTTGCAGTTTTGAATTCTGTTCAAACATCCCAATCAATGAGTTTGTTGGTGGTATTGAAGTGGTATCCAGTGCATGATCCGAACTATCCCTGGAGGAGCTTCGTTTAGAGGACGGGGACTTCATAAAGTCTGATCTTTGCCTAAATTCTGGTCTGGCTTTCGTTTGTGGCCCTGTGACATTTGGGCTAATAGACGCGGATCTTGAAGCTGCCAATGTCGCTGCCATAAACGCAGGGGATTGTCTATGTTCTGCTGAAGGTCCTGAAGGCTGCAAGAACCCCGAACTGTCGAGCCGGCCCATCCGCGACGGACTACCTCTCGTTGAGTTTGCCCTTGATCTTGGAGAACCCAATCTAAGACTTTCCCCCGTCATTTGATATGCTAGCTTGGTTGGGTCCCCGGTATTGTTTGCTTTCACTGGTGTAGTATATCGATCGCCTTGAACAGCTCCTTGACCTCCCCCTCTGCCACTCCCTATGCCTGCATTTATACCAGCGACTAGGGCTCCATCACTGCCCACATATTTGTTGATATCTGGTTTCGGCTTTACCGGAGGCTTCCAGGCCATAGCAGCGCCTCTAAGAGCGGCATCTTGAGCTGTAGAAAGTGGTTTATCGGCGAGGCGCGAGTCTTGTGAAGCTCGATGTACCCGGTCGGTCGTCATAAGGCCACGATCCCATACGTACGGGGAAGTCACGCTTGTAGCTTGGTAGAAGGTCGTGCATGTGCGTAGGAACACTCATGGGAGTGCTGTGGTGTGACAATGTGAGAAAACCAGTGTAAATTGCCTACCTCGATAGTTACAAAGTACGGAGTACGGTGATATGTGGTGTTGATGTTTGCTTACGGGGTACACTCCACAAATGTGGAGGGTTATTAATAGACCAGCCGTTACTGTACAGTACCTGCGCAAGACCGAAATTTGATCACGTGGGTATCTTTGAATACCCTCGTCCTCAGAATTTGGTTAATGTCCAAGGATGGGGTTCAATATTCCCAGATACATATCTAGGTAGTGCAAGTAGTATGAAAATGAATAATTGAATAGGTAGTTCGAGTTGCAGTTTCACCCCTCCCCCTCTCTGCACCATGATAAGCGAGTTTAGCTTGAAGTCTAATAATAAACAAGACAAGACCTTGCGGCAAGCTATTACTTCCCCAAATGCATGAAATCTACTCCATGACGTGTGGTTTGCCTGATCCGTAGACGTTTATACCAAGATTAATGTTCGATCGTTGCGAATGCAAAAAGATGTCTAGAAAGTAGATAAGGGACTTCAAAGGGCTCGTGCTCGAAAGTCGGCATTTATTCAAAAGAGACATTACTATCCACTTATCAGAACGAATGAAAGCCGTTGCAGTATTAGTATAGAAAGTAAGAAAGCATTCATTGTAAGGGTTGGATAAGTCGTTCCAATTTGGGTAATTTGTTGATTTGATTGGCTTCTCTATTCGAATGACCCCTTTCTTCGGATAGCCTCTTGTTTCGAACGGCCTCTCCATTCGATTGACTATTCTCTCCTCGTTCTTCACAGAGATCTCGAAAACGAAAGCCAAGGCAACAGCATAACGGGATTAACAACATACCTTCAACATTTTTAGTACTATCCTTGCGCCCTCACTCATCGTATGTCATCGAGACGAAGCCTAGGAAACCTAACATCTCAATCTCAGCCGGACCTTTCTCTGTCAAACGGATTGAAGGATCCCATTCTCTCACCATCAAGTCATAACAAATAAACGCGAGGATACTCTGCAGCTTGTGGAATTGTCGGTAAAGCTGAGCATAGGAGAACGGGTAGCTAGAGGCCCCGTCGTTGCCACGAATCAACAGAAAACTGTCGTGAAGTTTAAAGAAGTCTTGAGAAACTCTACGAATCTTGCGTCTTTCTCTTCCAAATCCATTTCCTGTCCAAAAGTTTGGACACCTCAAGGGGTACTACAGCCTAGGGCAACGGCTCAAAAGGCTTTCTTGCGCTCCAGACTATACTTTCCGTTCTCTGGACCTGTCCATTCGGCATAAAATCTCTGATGAACGTTTTCAGAGCTTTTCAGCCGGTCGAGATTGTTTCGGCACAAACTCTTGGTGGTTGTTTATTCGAGTGTCTTCCGCTGGCCATTACAAAGATGAAATCGGTCAAGTACCTTCTGAAAGGGCTCAACAAAGCGAGCATCGTTCTCTCAAAGATGCATGCCTTCGCCAAACGCTTGAACACCTTGAAGGGGAGTGATAGCCCACGGCAAAGGTTCTAGTTTTTATGAAATTAGGAATTAAAGGCAGACCGATATGTATTGAAATTGAGATCGTAGTCTTGCTGGTAATTTGCCCGCAGGGCCGGCTTTCACCCACTATCCAGATCCAGAGGCAAAAGTCCAAGTAAATGGTGGTAGAGCTCCCGTCATCACAGTCGATGTCACGATGGGGCGGAACCCCCGTCTCATTATCAGTGTGCTGCTCTGGTGTCAGAGGTGATGTAGAAAGGGAAGGGTATTCCGACCATCCGTGTTCCTGGATGTAACTTTTCTAGGTATCTGAGCTGACCTGATCAGCCCCCAAGAGATGATGACTGTTCAATCGAGGCATCGAAAAATCGGACCAACACTGACAGATGCCAAGACCATGGTCACGTGGCATTCTCAGATCATGATACAAGCGAGCCAATAGGCATGGATAGCAGCCCCACCTTTTAAACCGGAAGGCACACAACGATATCCTCAAAATTGAAGGTTGAACCGTCGCGAACTTTTCAACACCAAATCGACAACCCATCGACACCCATCAACAACCGCCAAGGTAAGTTCAGACATGATCCAAACACTTGAAGAGACTCTGCTAACATTCTTCTAGATGGTTTCCGCAAAGAAGCATGTTCCGATCGTGAAGAAGTGTTAGTCCAATCTCCCCCGAACTCGACCACGAAAATCCATACCAGCGAGCATCATGGGCCATATGGAAGAACGTTAAGCTAACGTTCGAATGACTGTAAAGACAGGGGTCACTTTAATAGACATCAAAGTGACCGCTTCATGCGTGTCGACTCGAGCTGGAGAAAGCCAAAGGGTATCGATAACAGAGTCCGCCGTCGATTCAAGGGCCAAATGGTTATGCCATCGGTAGGTGGAAGCGAAAATTGGGGGCATGGAACTAGAATTTGAAGACGGGAAGCCAAGGGGTCACCAGGGAGGCAGATTGGAGAAATTGGATTTTTGGTGGCTCTGGTAGACCTGTGACGAAATCTGGATCTTACAAGCCGTCGTGGACTTCAGCAACAGAGCAGCGCTGACTAGGGATGTAGATTGGTTTCGGATCCAACAAGAAGACTCGTCACATGATGCCTTCCGGACACAAGGCCTTCCTCGTCAACAACGTCCGTGAAGTCGACCTCCTTCTTATGCACAACAAGACCTTCGCTGCCGAGTATGTACACGATTCCATGGACACTGCCAGCCAAACTAATACAAAACAGGATCTCCCACGCCGTTTCGTCGAGAAAGAGAATTGAGATCATTGCCCGCGCAAAGCAACTCGGTGTTAAGGTTACGAACCCCAAGGCCAGAATCACGACTGAGGTTTGAGGGAATTGAATTGCATTTGGGTCTTCGCATGGTCTGGGATTGCTTGATTACATTACGGGGGCACTACAATAGGTGTACAATGCTCAATAGAAAATGAAGTCACTGCAAAATCAATGAACGGGGGCCGAAGAGTTCATGTGAATTTGTTTTTCCCATATTGAAAACTTGATGATGGTTTGCGACAGGCGAAACAGAATCTGGGGTATCTTTTGGGATGCGAGCTGCTTCTGCCATTCGTCGCCAAGGTTTAGTGACCTTTACTCATTGCATGTCAAATTCCCTTCTGCATCTATCATGCCATTCCACGTTGTGCCTTAATCAGCAGCATCTGAGCTGGGCAGTGCTCTTTTGCAATTAAATGCAATGTGTTATTCAGCATCGTTCTTTCCAGCCCCCTCCTTCGCAACGGGTACGCCCGCATTTGTTGGAGATCGTTACATAACCTTCTTTTTTGTTGTAATCATGCTACTGTACGGATCTATCTCCTGTTTTGCCAGAGTGTAGTCCGGGTCCAAATTATTTCCCCCAAAGTGTTCTCTCTCTCAACACTAGATGTCATGTATAATAGACAACCTTCATCTCCCTCAAACAATGTTAAATCATTCACTTCATCCTCATTTACGCGCTCGATACTCATCAAGTAGCCATTAATTACTTTCCGTTAGCTCCAAAAGATAACAACATCCAAAGTCTACTGAGAAGATTTCTCTCGAATACAACAAGACTTGTTTGTATTACCAACACGCCCGCTTCTGCCTTTTTGGGGGGTAGGGGGGATTTCGATCTATGTCTCTAGAGATTGTTACTCATCCTCCTCGACCGACCAGTAAATTGCAAATGGACGGCTTCACAGCCAAGCACCCGCTGTACCAAAGAAATTCCTTCACATCTACTGGAAGCACTGTTTCCTCGGTATCAATTGACTCAGATCTCTCCTTCCATGGCTATTTACCAGATCATACAGCACCGAGGACTACAGTCTTTCAATATCATATCGGTCATCCAGAAACTGTAGGATTCCTCCTAAATCCCTAGAATTGGAAACAATATTGGCAAACCTAGAGGAAATTTCTAATTGGACATAGTGGGGAAAGTTCATGCTCAATAGCGATGACCCCGGAGAGCTTTATTTCGCCAAGCTACCGGTTCCAGGAATCTATTCGGTCATGCCAAACAAGAAGAGATATCTTGTTGCGCTCAAGCCCGTTCGCAAAGTCGATAGCGAGGGCATATTCAGCGCACATTCAGAAGAATCCATCTCAAAGTCATACGCACCAACAAGCTGTGTAAGTCTCTTCATTCTCACCCGACTTTTCAGTTCGCTGGCTAACATTGAACAGCCTCGCAAATGCTTTCCAGCACTTTTGGAACCGGTCACATCTTCGAGCTTATTTAGCACCGATACCAACATTTCTTCGAGTTCGTCCATTGGCAGGAACTTCAGCACATCGAGCACTACATCAGTCAACACATTGGACTCATCTATTTCATCGCTTCTAAGCACACGTTCAATCAGATTTGCTGACAGCACACCACCACCATGTCAGCAAGGAGAAATACTTGAGCACGACACCATAAAACACTCCAAAGTTGACAATCTCCACCACAATGCAGCCAGCAAGACACTTCTATCCTCAGCACTAAACCACAACAAGAGCGCCAAACTTCAGAAATGCGACATCAATGGCTACAAGCCACTCCGCAAACCACTACGAATTAAATTCTGCAAGATGCTCGACAGATGGATGTTCAAATCAGAAATCGAAGAACGACGGCTGAACACGATGGTATGTGCTTGTAATCATAAAGATCCGAGAAAGTGTAAGAAGGGTATTTGGAGAGACTTCATGGCACTTGACGATGCGTTCTCTTGGGTGATGGTTGGAAAGAAGGAAGAGAATAAGGGAGCAGACAAGAGAGTTTTGTATTGTTTGGATGAAACAACCGACTGCATGCGAAAACAAGACCAGGTAGAAGTTGAGAGGAGTATCAAGGCTTTGTCGAAGGCTGGAACTCCAGGGAACTGCTTTTTCAACGACAGTGCGGAATATGTATGTTTAATCCTCCTTGAACCTTGCCTGATGGCTTGCTGACTTTCTTCTAGATGGGGGTGTTAAGATACTTGGATTTGGGATGCTGATACGACCAAATGATGATAGAGGGCATAGAGATTTAGATGGGGCGGATACACCAAGGGGAAGAATACCAGGAGTTCAGGGAAAGGAAAAGAGGAATTTGTGTTAGATGATTGAAATTGAGAAATGTATTGCATAATGATATAATGATATCTGTCGATCTTGTTTCCAATCACTTTCAAATTTGACTTACAACAATGGCTTTTTGTGCAGCTTTTAAGAACAGATTGA
Organism: Tetracladium marchalianum; assembly: GCA_037074945.1. Classification (NCBI taxonomy): domain Eukaryota; kingdom Fungi; phylum Ascomycota; class Leotiomycetes; order Helotiales; genus Tetracladium; species Tetracladium marchalianum. The sequence goes on along the minus strand of JBAMDN010000846.1, from coordinate 5,477 downwards.
CATTTTCAAATAGAAAATTAACACTCGTCACCTACAGATTAGAGAGAGAATCTGATTGATATTATAATATATCAGCAAGTGCAGTATCAAGCAAGTCAAAAGTAAAAAGAAGCTCTTGATTGACATGTGGCGTGCAGGGTCCCACTGAAAGCTTTACAGGACAGGGATCCGCAAGCCCAAAAACGTCCACCTCGCCAAGACCCAGAGGCACAAGGCGCAGCTCGAGGCCATGCGATTACACAACAAAGCAAAAAGCAACACGAACACCCGCCAGCCATTCCTGATGATATCGTCCTTCCTCGTTTGCTTCCCCGTCCTTGCCTCCGAACTTTCTCTCTTTGTACAAACAAAGCAAATCTTCACGAGCAAAGAACCTCCTCACTTACTGCCTGACCTACTCTTTGAAACAGTGGTCTACGTCGCTTTCATCTCATGACCGCAACACACCAGCCCCAGGGTTTAAGTGCACACGATCACGCACAACAGCACGAGCCTGCCGCCTCGATGTCGACGACGACGATGACTCTGACGATGGCCTCAGCGCCAGAGAGAGGAGCGCAATCAGCAGGTTGCCCGAGCTGTGGTGAAAGTCTCCCACATTCATCAGCCAGCGAAATTCTCGACGCGCAGAAACAAATCCAAGATTTGGAAGCGCAGGTTCGGTTGTTAAATCAGAAAGCAGCTTCTGCCGGTTCGTCGCCCCTGTTTTTCTTTCGTAAGGCTATGGCAAGGCTCGAATGCTAATATATAAGTTGGTTGAATAGTGGATAAATGGGCAGATTATGAAGACGAGATTCATCGTTTGCGACAACAGAATAAAGAAGCGAAAGCCCTCACTGTAGCAGCAGCAGAAGAGGAACAAGCAAATACAAGTCGATTTTCCTACCTCCCCGTCCAAAACCGCCTCTCCTCCTTCCTCGCTACACGCAAATCCACACCGAATTTACAACCCGCAGCTCCCCCATCGCCTTCAACCGAAGACCTCACAGCCGCATTAAACAGGGAGCAAGCGCTAAGGCAAGCCGCAGAGGGGAAATTATCACAGACGAATGTAGAGATTGAGGATTTAACGGCGCAGCTGTTCGAGCAGGCAAATGAGATGGTGGCTACGGAACGGAAGGCGCGTGCGAAGCTTGAGGCGAGGGTGGAGGTTTTGGAGAGGAGAGACGGGGAGAAGAGGAAGAGGTTGGAGAAGTTGGAGGCAGCCATGCAGAGGATTGAGAGGGTTAGAGGACTTCTTGCGCCGGGGAGATGAGAGGGTTTGTAAGAAATCTACCGTCGACTGGACTTTAAGGACGAAGACGAAAACGAAAACGAGTCTGAGAACGAAAATCCAGAGGGGAGCTTTGAAAAGATACGTACGCTTTCGAATACACGCTCAACGAGTACGGTGTGACGAAAGTTCCGATATCGCCCTACCAGCACTCGAAGTTGGTACAGACGCATCGAATTACCTCCCTATACGATTCCGATACCAAGCAAACACGCTCCCTGGTGAACATTTTGAGAGTCTTATGAATTACGAAATATTGGATTACGAGTACTGGTTCGACCAGCTTTGGCAGGACTTTTTAATTGAACCGACGCCCTATGTGGTGGCTTCGGCTATTACGTACCTGGGGTTTATATTGCTATTGGTGCAATACTACGCACTTATGTGGCAGTTTGTCTGCTTTTTGGGACAGTTTGTGCCTTGGGATGAGAGCGTTGGATTCTAGTCGAGGGAAGCAAGTTAATAGTACATAATGGATTGAATTGGCGTAAGAGCGGTATTATGGGTAAATTATTTTGAACGGAGGATACCCATTGATTTTTTATAGATGATAGCACGAATACTACAGACCTTACGTTTTATGACAAGAGAGAAGATTTTTGGCATCAGGCTTCATTATCATTTCTAATTTTCATAAAAAAGAAGAAGGTATCAATCTAGTCTTTCTCCAGTTTCGACGCCCCTAAACACCTATCCATTTTTACGCCAACAAGAGACATCACAGCTCGCAAGGGACAACGACCTAGATCAAGCAAGGGACAGACCGAGAAATGGACTGTTTTACTTTCCAATAGTCAAAAAAAGTCTATCACCAACATCGCCCAAACCAGGTACAATCATTCCCTTCTCATTCAACTCCTCGTCCAAACCACCCAGCCAGATCTCTGTTCCCTCCGGCCACTCCTGGCTAGCCTTCAAGACACCAGGAAGAGCACCGAGAACGACAATAACGATTACTTTCTTGACACCCCATTCCTTAAGTGTTTGGATTGCTGCAACGCAGGTTCCTCCGGTAGCGATGACAGGGTCGAGGAGGAATGCCACTTCGGAGGCGGAGGAGTTGGAGTTGGAGGAGGCTGCGGGAACATGGTATGGGAGGTTGTTGTAGTATTCGACAGGGGAGAGGGTTGTAGGTTCGCGGAAGAGACCGAGGTGGTGGACGGGCGCGGGGTTGGGGAGGAGTGTTTGGATTGCTGTTGCGGAAAGTGTTAGCTTAGTAGTATTCTATTTGTATATTTTGTTTATGGATAATGTTTACCTTCGAGAAGTCCCAAGCCACTGCGCAGAATAGGAACAAGAGAAACGGTTGTGGTAATGTCTTGGGTAGTATAGGTGTATCCTAGCGGTGTCTTGCTCTGTGGGGCAGAATATGAGTTAGTAGTTGATATCTGGAGCCATAGAATGGTAGAATGGCACCTCAGGTCCATTTGTAGCCGTTAAACCAGCACCAATAGCTTCATAGCCAAGCATCAAACCAATCTCATGAACCAAAGCCTTTGTCTCCCTCGAGTTCGCCTTGCTTGATCGGAGTTGACTGAGCTTGGCTCGCACGGAGGGGTGAGTGCTAACGTGCACATTGGAGGGAAGTGATGGAGACATTCTGTGGATTTTTTTTGGCTGGATCTTTTCTTCCTATTCTTCTGTATGTTTGTTAGTTACGGTATATCTTCAGAATCTCGAGAACAAATTACCTTGAAGATATAATAATGTCTTTCGACTGTTCGACGGTGAGGGGTGTTTATGTACTCCGAGACTCTCCCCCAGCGATACAGGAGTGGGGAGAGAGCTCCCACCTGCATCCGGACCAGGGCGATCTCCTACTGGTCTGGCTCCACTTCAACTCCACCATTATCGTGGAAATGGCCACCAAGCTTTTTAATCGTCACGCCGCATGGTCAACTGCAACTCTCAACTTCCTAATGCTGTTGACCACGACAATCGTTAATGACATTTTGTTTACATGACGCCTTGGAGATTGTGATAGGGGAGGGAAAAGACGGATAGAAAGCTTTGGGAGGATATGACTTCTTTAGCACGTAACGCTCAGCAAACTCAACCACAGACACGATTGGATGCTGCACAACAACAACCTAATGGACGACGTGTCGAATCCCGAGAGGTGGATGGGAGCGAGAATCACAGGCAGGCGGACGAGGAGAGGAATGACAGCTCAAATCTGGTTGAATTGGTGAACATTTCACCTGTTCGGAATCCCCATGAGGGCCCTCAGTGTCAACAGCAATTCTTGGAAGACGCAAGAGATCCATTTCAAGAATCCAACAGACCGAATGGAAATAATTCATCCAAATCATCTTCGAAGGCAACACAGATATACACTATGTCCTATCTGATCTTCTTCTCCTGTCTTGGAACGCTTGCTAGACTTGGTTTACAGGCCCTCACTTTTTATCCCGGATCGCCAGTTATCTTCAGCGAATTATGGGCAAACTTTGGCGGCTGTCTGTTCATGGGATTTTTCATAGAGGATAGGAAGCTGTTCAGAGAGGAATGGGGTGTCCCAATCTATCACCAGGCGCTCGAAAGGGCAAAATTAGGAATTCAGACAGAGCAGGACGTTTCTGGTCATGTTGATATCGCAGCTGCCAAGCAAGCACATAACGGAACGAAGAAGACCATCCCACTGTATATTGGCCTTACGACCGGCTTCTGCGGTTGCTTTACATCCTTCTCGTCATTCATACGAGATGCATTCCTGGCTCTATCAAATGCATTACCTCCCCTGGATCACAATGCAGTTGTAGCCCGAAATGGAGGATACTCATTCATGGCTTTCTTGGCTGTGATTATTGCGACAGTTGCAATATGCATGGGAGGACTCTTCGTTGGAGCACATATCGCCATTGCCACGGAGCCTTTCGTACCTAGCATCCCGTTTAAGTTCGGCCGTAAATGGATGGATCCGATCATAGTGTTTGTCTCCTTCGGATGCTGGCTTGGTGCAGTGCTTCTTGCAATATTCCCTCCGGATCGTGACAACGCCGCAAGCGAGATTTGGCGAGGTCGAGCGGTACTTGCACTGGTATTTGCACCTCTTGGATGTCTTGGGCGATTCTATCTCTCGTCCTGGCTGAATGGGAAGATCCCCTCTTTTCCAGTGGGTACTTTTACAGCGAACATTTCTGGAACCGTAATACTGGGAATGTGTTGGGATCTGCAGCATGTACCCCTTGGAGGAGTGGTTGGGTGTCAGGTTCTACAAGGCATCCAGGATGGGTTTTGTGGTTGCTTGACAACTGTCAGCACGTGGGTAGGAGAGTTGAGTACGTTACGGCGAAGACATGCCTATACGTATGGAGGCTTGAGTATCACGATTGCTCTGGTCCTTCTGGTCGTCATTATGGGAAGCATGAAGTGGACAATCGGCTTTGGAGAGCTGATGTGTATTCACTAAAGCATACCACGTACGAACAATACGCAACAGGCTCTAGGCGAAGCCCACCCAACGGCGGGAGAAATCAATAATCAGGTTGGATACCGTGGACCATGAGTATATGATATCAGACGAGAGGAATTTTTCGTCTCTGTTGATGGCAAAAGCATGGTAAGATTACATTGCAATCTGTATCCTCTTGGCTGTCTTTACGCTTTTTCTTAATTGTTCCCGTGGAACAAACGGAACACTACATCATGTGAAACAATTGTGGCAAGTCATGCAGACTTCTCAAGTTTCTGGTTTTGTTTTTGGTTTTGTTGTCTATTTCTCATGATGCCTCTTCTGAATCTTAGGCCCTTGCGTTGAATCTCTTCGGTCCAGGTCTCGGATTCTGCTTAACTTTGTTTCTTTTATCCCAATGTTCAATGCTCGCTTCAATTTCTGCAACAACCAGAGACGATGGCCTGGCTTCCCCACTCTTGGGTAAAGCATCCGAGGCAAAGCTTAAGATCAACAAGTGTTATCGGCATGACTTTGTCCACCCGTCTCAAAGTGGCAGGAGGTGAGGATTCGCCAATTGAATTGCTCTTCCCGCCTCCCATCACCACCCCCACATTGGGACCTTCCACATCTGCCGTCACGCCCCTCTTTTTAGGGCAGGCTTGTTCTCAATGCTTGTTTGTATTCCCTGCCAGAGAATCTTACTTGCTTGGATGTCGTGCTAATCGAGGAGGCTTGAATGGGGAATGTGGAATACCGGCTATGGTGAACATGAAAGCATCCCGCCGTACAACCTAGCAAGTTGCGCGA
>JBAMDN010000845.1:0-36515 GCA_037074945.1 Tetracladium marchalianum | reverse complement strand
AAGGTTAAAACAAGTATCTTCGGAACCATCAAGAAACAGCGCCTGGTGGTTGTTGACGAAAAAGAAGCGTGGGCTGAACTCTGAGAAATTGCGCGTGTCTGGCGCGACCACCGTAGTGGGAGAAGCTGACCCTACAAATTAGTCAGCGCCTCCCATTCCCTCGTCAACAAACCTTTGTTTACGCTCTCCATCTCAAACCCAAACATCGTCGACAACAATCCAGCACCACGCCAAATCGCTGCTTGCGCACGTCTCTGATCCTGTATCAAGTGATAGGGTCACTTTCCAGGCGCGATTATCTGCTCGGAAAGACGTGGGTGAAAATAGGTCGGCATTTTCACGCAAAATAAACAACAAAGTCTTCCTCGCTCGACCAACGTCAACGCAGAAGCTACCAGTATATTTTTATAATCCTCGACCAGCACAATGGGTAGGTAGTCCGAGACAATACGCGAAACTTCCCTAGCTCCGCGATACCTTTTTACTGCGCACAGCCATGCTAATTTTTTTTGGGAATCGGCAGAATCACACCAAAGAGACACCAAGGGCAAGTCCCGATCCCGTTCCAACACAGCGACATCAAGCAAAAGCCGGAAACGTCCACAGTCGCGAGCATCTACAACCAGCGCACACAGTATAGCTCCACAACCCATTTCTGGACAACATATGGTACCAAATTCGGCAGAACACCAGAAGCAATGGTATGAACAGAGCAGCCATGTTCCTGTGCAACGATTCGGAAACATGAGCCACCAGATGACGCCTGAACAAATGGTTGCAAATTCGGCCTCCCAACTCCAGAATCCTCGACAATACGAAATAGATCCTTCGCTCGAAGGACAACACACACATCCATCAATGGACTATCCTGAAGACGGGACCTACATGGCCGACCACAGACGCCAATCTCTGCCAGTCGAGTATGGGCCAGGATATGGAGAAGACAGCCAGATAGTGGAAGGACGGAGCGACGAACAAGACGAAGTTGAGTCTCTGGCAGGGGCGAACGGTCCAGTAAAGAAGGCGTCCAAGTCAAGTGCTGCCAATGAGCTGGAAATGCGCCAGTTATTTCAGAGTAATAAACACAGAACCTTGCCAGAGGTAGCGACAGGTCTACATGGAAACGAGAGAGGTCCACAGTCTGAGCGACAGCGTCAAGTTTTTGCAATGTTATGGTTAGTCTCTCGTGCATAAAACACATCCTTTAGTCTAACAAGTTTCCAGGATCAATCAAGTTTGCAGTGTTGGTAAAGGCTCTGTTCCCAGGTCCCGTGTGTATGCAAACTATGTTTCGAGATGCGCTACAGAGAGAGTCACAGTACTCAATCCTGCTTCCTTTGGCAAGCTCGTGCGCGTGCTGTTTCCAGGCTTGAAAACGCGTAGACTTGGTGTCCGTGGCGAGTCTAAATATCACTACGTCAACTTCAGTCTCCTCGAGGACCAGCCAGAGATGTCGGCAACTCCCAAGCGGAAGCCAACACAAGCCTTTGCTCCTCAAGTCCCGGCTGCCTTTGTGCAAACAAACTTCAGGTAAGTCTATTCATGTTTCGTGCGACCCTTTGCTTACATTATCGCAGTGCCCAGATCGCTCCGCAAAACAATTATTCAGTAGACCGAGCTGCATTCCCATCACCTGAAATCATCCAATTCTCGGAGCAACCAAAAGAACATTCTGGAGGTTTCATTAAACCACACAGTCTTTACAATCATCCAGTCATCAAGGGCGTCACAACTCTCGAGGCCACGACGAGCAAAATGGCGCAGCGACTTCAGTTTGCTCCTCCAGAGCCAGTTATGGAATATGAGGCAATTGTTCTTCCCAAGATACAGCCATTCATTCCACCAGGAACAGATCAAGATTCCGCAACTGCTTTAAGCGCGCTTTACAGATCACACTGCACATCACTTATCGAATGCATGCGGTATTGCAAGGAGAAGACTTTCTTCCATTTGTTTACCTCATTTCATGGAACTCTCACCATGCCGGTTCAAAAACTTTTCGCAAACCCAGCTATAGCCCCTTGGATTGAAGAATGTGATTTTGTCATGTACCAAAAGATGATGAAGGTCGTTAGTCCGTTAACACTTCAAGTTGCACCAAAGCCAGTCTTAGACACTCTTCGAAGTATCTCTGAGAAGCTCGTTGCTCACATTGAGAACTCTTTCCAAGGCCAGCCTGTTCATGTTGTAAACGCCAAACTTGCTCCTGCAACTCTGTTTGCAGGATTATTGGATCGCGAGCTGCGCGTCAATTTGACCGCTCATGCCGCCGCCAACATGCTATCTAATCCCGCAAACCGCGATCAAATGTACGAGGACTGGATTACAATGGTTCGCACCAGAAAGGTCGCAGAGTGCGTTCCAACGAGAGGAATGGATGATGTTGTTACGCTTCTTCTCACCGAGCTCCGCGATCTCTTAGATCCCATCGGAGTGCCATGGGAGCTTGAGGGAGCAACTCCATACGGAGAGATGGCCTTACGGACAGGTCGCCAGCAGCAAGCTGCCATTCATGCTGATGCATCCACCGAAAACGTTCTTGATCGTTGGGTCAACTTCTTGATCTCGCTTCCTGGCAAGTTTCCCTATGCCACCCATGCAGAGATCGTTTGGTGCGTGCAAAGCGTTGGTACGGCCGTGATGAGAGATATTACCATTGCACAAGGCAAAAGTTTCGGGTCTTGGTGGGTTACCAAATGCTGGATTGATGAGATGATCTCTTTTCTAGCAGAACAGGGTGGCTTTATGGAATATAAAAGCACTGCGGCAACACACAAGCAAGAATACAGACAAGCAGTAGCCAGCCGAGCACCCAGTCGTAACGAGAGTCGCTACAGTGGTACTAGCGACGAGTTTATGCGAGACAATAGCAATATGGATAGGGCAACATCCAGTGCTAGGCCTATGGATGTGGCAAGTCAAGCTGCGATGAATTCCGCTGCTGGTCATGATGATAGCGGGATTGGCATTCGTACGCCTGATGAGGACTTTACCACCGGAAAATACGACTATGAACGCCATGTTCACGGCCATGGGCTCCCTCCACAGATGAGTCATCATGGTCTTCTGCAATCTTCGGTCTGATAGGCATATCAATGGGGTTTGGCGTCTTTTATGGAACTGTTACGTTCTTCTTCGCATCTTTAGGGGTAATGACGGCACGTGGCTGGAGCGGCAATGATTACTATGACACTTTACGACTCGAATGAAACAATGAAAGGGCTGTAGATTGGTTTGGCTAATGGTGTACAATTGGGCGGGTTGGGGGGCTACTTGTTTTTGGCTTGGGTGATACGATTGATATTATTGGGTATATCTATGCGATGCTTTGCTTGGTTTTACTAGCATGCATCTCTTCCTTTTTTTTGCTATTGCTGGAGTTTCTGAGGGCCATCAAGTAGCAGGAGTTGTTCTTATTACCACGTTGAGCTATCCGTGTACCTATGTTTTAGCGGGTGTCGTCTTTAGGATGGGCAATGAATTTTTCGTCACTTTCACATTCTGATTCCTGTTGTGTGAGGAGGCGAGGTCTCTACAGGCATAAAGCTATCATGAGAATCTAAGACTTCTGAGGGATAGTCTTGGTCCAGCCGCAACGTCTGTCGAGCTTATTGAGAGTCAGATCTGACGACAAGACAGAGTTCTCACTGACAAACCCCTTCTTGAAAGAGTAATTCTAGTTGTCGTCAACAAATGAAGGTCCCCGCTTACATGCTTGCAACGATCTAGATGTGCTTGGTGAAGCCCGTTCTGTGGGGGGAGGCTCTTTAACAGCCAGTGAAGGTATTGGATTGACACATGCTAGGCAATTTGCCTTGTAAAGCCGGCGACTCAGATGCTGTGCTCACAATCATGCCATTGTCGCTTGCCTGAATCTGACACTGATGCAGATGGGATTCGTGGGATTTCGTGGGGAGAGCTGTGGTGCGCCATGCACGTCTTCTTTTGCAGTACAGTAAACTTCTGGGAACCGAGTCGAATACGATGTCCTACATAAGTGGAAGATAATCCGGTTTTAAGCTCTCATGATTCCATGACTGCAAAGCTGTGCATTCAACTGTTTTGATCTCAATCATTACTGGTAATACTTTACCCACTCGCAGACATCGCTTGTGGAAGTAAACAAACAACCAACGAACAACCACACACACACACATCATTCCCTGTCATCGTCTGCTGCTCTGCCCCTCTCCTTATCTTAGCGTGGTCCCAGGGCAATCAACCACGCCGCCAACACGCTCCGCTCCGATTTTCGCTTGTGAAAGGTGCCGCCGTCGGGGAGACCAGCCAGCCTACCAGGGGACCCATCCAAATTAACCTACTCCAGTGCTCCAGTTCCGAAAAAATTATGACTCTTCCTCACAAGCGTTCCCTCCCTGCATCCTTCTCCTCCCACGAGCATTTGAGTATATTTTCGCGCCCGACCAAGTCCTGGAGAATCATGAGTAGCGCGCCACTTTTTAACGGCGGTGGTGACCGGCCGCAGAAGACCACATCAACGACAACAACTGTGCAATTGAGGGGCAATGGGGATGCCAAGGGGGGTTGGGTGGTGCAGAAGTTTGGGGGAACTAGCGTGGGGAAATTCGCGACGAATATTGCGGAGGACATTGTGAGGTATGTGATTTCTGGGGTGAGAATTGGCCTTGAATTGGTGCTAATTGGCGTGTTGTAGGGCTAGTTTAGAAGACAACAAAATCGCAGTCGTCTGTTCGGCAAGAAGCACGGGCAAGAAAGTCGAGGGAACCACGAGTCGGTGAGAAAAAAAAATACCTTACCTTGTGAAATTACGCGGAGAATGGGAATCCCCGTTTTCGGTAAATTTTCTCGCGGCTGATTGTGTTTTTGAAACAGGTTATTGGAGATATTTGGCGTGCTGAAGCAGGTCAATACGATCAAAGATGTCGAGTCGGTACATTACGAATCACTAGTCAGTGAGTACGAGAGACTCGTGAGAGTTATCTGCGATGACCACACAAACGCTGCAGATTCGCATATTCAAGATGAGAGGATACGGAGAGCTCTACGGACCGAGATCGAGGCTGAATGCAACGAGATTATCGATTACAGGCTGGCAGCCGAACGGTGGAAATTAGAGATTGATTCGAGGAGTAAGGATCGGATGGTTAGTTTTGGAGAGAAGCTCAGTTGTCGATTTATGGCTGCCCTGTTGCAGGATCGGGTAAGTTCAGTCAATTGATTCCCTAGGAATTTTGATTTTTGGGGAGAGTCATTAATCAAAATAGGGAGTTGATGCTGAGTTTGTGGATCTCTCCGATATCGTGCCTTCAAAGACCTCGAAACGACTGGATTTCGCATTCTACAAGCAAATGACCGATGTGTTAAGAGAGAAGCTTACAGCTTGCGAAAACAGAGTCCCAGTCATAACGGGTTACTTTGGACCGGTTCCAGGTGGCTTGATAGATGGAGAAATTGGTAGGGGATACACCGATTTATGTGCTGCTTTGGTAGCAGTAGGCATGTGCGCGGAGGAACTCCAAGTCTGGAAAGAAGTCGATGGAATTTTCACCGCGGATCCATCGAAAGTGCCTACAGCCAGACTGCTTCAGACCATCACCCCAGCCGAGGCGGCAGAATTGACATTCTACGGCTCAGAAGTCATTCACCATCTCACCATGGACCAGGTCATCCACGCTGACCCACCAATCCCAATTCGCATCAAGAACGTCAACAATCCCCGCGGAAACGGCACGATCGTCGTCCCAGACGCAAAACTCAATGCCGGCAACCTCGCGCATAATCGCAATCCAAGCACCGTTAGTCTTCGCAAAACTCCTAAGCGACCAACGGCAGTTACAATCAAGGATAAAATCTGCGTCATCAACGTGCACTCAAATAAGCGTTCCATCTCGCACGGTTTCTTCGCAAAAGTCTTCTCCATTCTAGATAAACGCCAGATGTCTGTGGATCTGATCTCTACTTCCGAGGTGCACGTTTCCATGGCTATTCACTCAGCAAATATCTCGGATGAGGAGCTAGATATGGCGAAAGTGGAGTTAGAGGAGTGTGGAGAGGTGAGCATCATCAAGAAGATGGCTATTCTGAGCTTGGTAGGTGCCGAGATGAAGAATATGATTGGTGTTGCTGGCAGAATGTTTAGCACGTTGGGAGAGAATAACGTGAATATTGAGATGATTTCACAAGGTATGCTTTTCTTGATCTATTTTCCCCCTTTCGTTTTCCTTTCTATCCTTTCCCTTCTTTCCTTTTCCCTTTTTTCCGTTTTCCCTCCTTCGGTTTTCCTTTCTCCTTTTCTGGCTTATTCTTGGCAAACGATGAAATGAGCTAATGCTAATTCTTTACCAAACAGGTGCAAGCGAAATCAACATATCTTGCGTTATCGACGCATATGAGGCCACGAGAGCCATGAACATCCTACACACGAATCTTTTCACATTCCTGGAATAAATCTCCACTGGAAAAATATGGAGCATACGGAAATCGTTAAAATCAGCATCATCTGGATCCCCAAAAATTGAAAAGCTTCTCCTCCCAAAAGATAGGCGGGGCCAAGGTATATTGGGAAATAAAAATCTTTGGAGTTGTGTAAAAAGGATACTTTTTTTTCTTCTTTTCTCTTTCCCGTTCAAACGGGTAGAATGCATCACTTTTCTTCTGGCTGCATTTCGCGTTGGTTGTCTGTTTGTCTGTTACTGGGCGGGATTTTCGTTGAGATTTCTTTTTGTATAGCATTGAGACTGGAAGGGGCGAAGAGAGGGGAGGATCAGGATTGCACTTTTCGAGATGCATAGATGATGCGTAGGGGAAAAATATAGCGGTGAAGTTGAAATATACCTAACTGTAGAACCATTCGAAAGTTTCTTTTTGATACACGCACCACGTGACGCCAGAGTGTCGAAAGAGAGGGAGAGTCGAGGAGAAAGAAAGCGAGAGAGAGTCAATCAAAGCCCGATATTTTAGCGCAATAAGCTCGTGTATATATAATCTGTTTGCTTGTGTGACGGTTGTAGATTAATGAATTGAATCAATATTCAGCTTGATGATTTCTTCTATTCCCCGTTCATGGAATTACTCATAGCAAAACTTGCTTGCTCAAGCAAGTCATGAATGCAAATGGGCCTCCGTAGAACGTCCTCAACCTTCTTCACCCTCGTTTGGTCTTCAAGATTAGAAGCTGGGGCTTGTTCTCTCGATGTGTTAGCTCCTGCAGCAGACTCAATTGACCTCAACTTCCTAAAAACAAGCTCGTACTAAAACCCGTAGCAATTCCTCATGATGTAGCCTGGAAGATTACAACATCAACGAGAAGTCTAAAGATCGAGGCTAGTGACGAAACTCGAAGGTCTAGGGTGATGCCTTGACGATTTCCCTTGAGAACCACATTGTCAAAATCGATGCCATAATTGTCGGCTACAGCTGATTTCCAAAGCTAACAAAGCAAGTGTCAATACTGGAAGCAGTACGGTGCTAGACAAAAGGATCACTAACGGCGGCTGTAATAATTAATAATTCATTATAGCCCCAAATTTATCCTCGTCTGGAGCCCGGACGACAGTGATATCTGGCCAGGCCTTTGGACAATGACGCACAACAGCCCAATACTCCAACTCTAGCTTTCTCTGGTAGCTAACAACCTGTTCAGTACCCCAGTCTTCACCACTCTAGCATCGGCAAACACCGTTGGTATATTTCATGTCGAGGATGTTCCGAGCACTGATAAATGCGAGTAAAGTATGCATGGACGGGAGACGTTGACGTTTGACATTTGGAGGCTGAAAGAAGAGTGAGAAGGAAGTCGAGGTTTTATTTTCCCACAACCCTTGGTCCCAAAATGGCAAGAGCTGGTGTGTGAAAGACTCAACTGTAGATGCTTCCCTTGTTGAGCAAGAAGTGTCGAGTTACTCTTTCCTCCCGTGTTATGTCTCCTCTCACTCAACGAACCCATTCTACGACATAAAGTAGGTACTTGCACATTATGTCCGTCTCCCAAACTAATATCTGATCATCATTTGTACTTCCACAGCAACCATCACTCATGATTGTTTGGTGCTTGCTATGATATGGGGACGTGATAGCTTTTGGCGGCTCGAACCATGCAAGCCAGGTAATCTTGTTGTAGTTCTTTACAGATTTGCTAGCATTCGTCTGACACCTTGCGTTCTTTATAGATTAGCGATTTAGAGCGTTTTAAATGCTTTACTCTTGTTCTGTCATGATTGTAAAATCTTGGGGATGAGTGGATGAGTGAGGTCAGATTGAACAGTAAGCCTGAAGGGACTCGACGTTCCAAAGGTTACAGTCACTTGACCACTGCAATTTCGGACTTTCGAACGAACTTGAGAATCAAGGTGTACTCAATCTATGTCGAGTACAAAGACCAAGGTTGATAGTTGAATCGCCATTACTTTGACTAGTCATGGACGTCAAGTCTAGGGATCTTCACTTCAGTTGCCCCTCAATATTTTCGTCCGCTGAAATCTTTTTGGCACCAAAATGTTTCGCAAGCGTTTGTTATTGTGGAGGTCGCACAAATATTAATTTTGAAGACATCGAAGACAAAAGACGGGTTATCAAGAAGCGAGTGAAACGAAGGATATGGTTCGTTATCATAACAAAGGTTCTGGTATTGTCAGAAGCCTTAGGAGAGAAATATACATCTTCATCTTGATCGTCCGGAGTCGTCTATCCCCCAACCCCATCCCCGGTCATTCATCCATCCATCTCATTAGCCAACGAAACAACAACGCTCGCATCGCTCCATGGAGATCCAAATCTAAGAGAACAAAGTACGTCTTCCGAAGGGATCCTCTCCTCACCGACGAAAGAACAAAGGAACCGAGTGGATTGGAATTAATCTAGTACTTTCCCTCGGCTGGAGTGAACGACTTGCTGGTACCAGCTTGAACATCAACTCTATATGATCTTCCACTGGGGCTGACCTTTCTCTCGGTGGTTCCTGGTCGGATCTCTGGCTCCCATTCCTTGTCTCCTGTCATCGCAGCTGGTCTCTGTTCTGGTGTGCCAATAGCACGGACTTCGCCAGTGCTGTCTCTTCTCTTCTCGTCGGTGGTATACTCTTGCTCCTCATGTTCGCGCCAGAAGTCCTTCTTTCCGCTGGCAGCACGCTTGAGCCATCCGGGGATAACACCCCCCTTGACCTTGTAGCTCCATGCATCGGCTTGGTCGTAATCTGGAGGAGTGAGACGGCCACGGGAAACCTTCATGAGAACGAAGACAGTGCCGTTAAGGATGATGTAGGTGAAGATACCAGCAATAAGACCATAAGCAATAGAGTAGGTGAATGGCATGACGGCCAAGGTAACGAAAGCTGGAATGGAGTCTCCAAGGTAACGCCAGTTGATATCAGTGCATGCGCGTGCCATCATGGCTCCAACAAGGATCAGGGTACATCCGGTCGCCCAGGCTGGGATGGATGCGAAGATGGGTGCGAAGAAGATGGAAATGAAGAAGCAGATACCAGTGAACATGGCGGTAAGGCCAGTAGCACCTCCTTCGGAAATACCTGCACCGGACTCGATGAAAGCTGTAACTGGAGGGACACCAAAGAGAGAACCGATAGTGATGGAGCTGGCATCAACCAAGTAGGCAACAGCTGAACCTTCGAAATCCTGAGTCTCTTCGTCGATGGCACCACAGAAACGAGCCATGGAATAAAGTGTACCCGTGCAATCCAAGATATCGACGTAAAGGAAGGTGATAAGCGCCAGCGCGAATTGACCACCATTTCCTCCGCCGATGTCCCAGTCCAGAACGTTGAGAGTGTGCTTGATTTTGTGGAAGGATACAACTTGTTTGAAGAAATCGAAACCGGCGTCTCCGATAGGATCATACTTGAAGTAGGAAACTGGGGTTCCTCTTGGCCAAGAAGCAATCGACACGAGGAGAATACCGGCGATGATGGCACCCTTTACTCTGTACATCATAAGAACGGCAGTGAACATGCCACCACAGAAAAGTCCGAGCCAGAGAGTTGGGTTTCGCATACGCTCACGGGTACAGGTGAGATCGGATGGGTCATCCTCGTGGATACGGAACTCAGGCTTGCATCCGGCAAGGGTGAGAGGGTCGTTGGTGCCTCCGGTAATAACACCCAGACCAGCATTGTAAGTCAAACCAATGATAGTCAAGTAAAGTCCGATACCTACACCACTTGCAATCTTCAAACTTGCTGGGATGGCACGAGCAAGCCATTGTCGAAGACCGAAAATAGTGAGACCGATGAAAATGAATCCTTCCACGAAAACGGCAGTAAGAGCAAGTCTATAAGGAACCGAACCAGTGCCGTTGAAACCAACGACTTGGTAAGTGAAGTACGCATTTATACCCATTCCAGGAGCCAGAGCAATGGGCATGTTGGCAAAGAGACCGAGACAAAATGAACCAAGAGCAGCGATGGCAGCGGTTGCAGTGACCAAATCTTGACGAACTTCCTGTTTACAGGTTTGATACCCTGTCGGTCAGTTAGCATGGCATCTCTTGCTGTCATTTGCTGAGGTGCTCACCAATGTAAGCAGGGTTTTCGGTATTGAAGCAGAATGGATCCGTGGGGTCGCTAGTTTCGCAAACACAAGTCGCACCGGTATCTATTGTAAAACAATAAGTCACTGATCAATACTATATTTGTTAATTGTTCGTCAAGCCGCGTACCTGAGACGATCGAAGCGTTAACCGAGATAATGTAAGCCATTGCGAAAAACGTCGCAAGACCGGCTCTCATCTCAGTCAAGAATCTGGATCCCTTTCTCTCCTTCTTGTGACCACTGAACTCTAATCGGAAGCGTCTCCCAACGATTGACTTAGCAACCGCCATGTTGGTTTTTTCAACCTGAAAGCGAGTCAATTTGTGTGAACGGGAGGGAGTGGTGATCACGTGATGCAATCATCGCAATAACAAGACTTACCCATCCCATGATGGCGAATTATGCGATTGTTGTGATTATTAAAAAGTAACACTGAATTTGGAAAAGAGTATAAGTAAGGATCGTGCGACGTCGACGTCCTCGGCTCGAAAACAATTGACACACCAGAGGGAAGAGTGAGAAAATCGTAGAATCGGCAGCGGCGGCCGTTATTAATGTACGGAGCAAGCGTGGACCGTTTATCTCCCAGATAACATTTCAATGGACCCCAAGACTCTTCGAGCCTCTTGGCCCGATGACCGCTCAATCAAAGGGCGATCCTCGAAAAGCCCCTAAGCCTCTTCGCCCACGCTCCGTGGTGGGTTCAGCGGGGCCGTCCGATGGTGTGGTTTGCCTGCGACTGTGAGGGTTTACGAGCTTGTGTTGTTGTTCAACATTCATTCGACTCGCCGGCCGAAGGAGGAAATCGAAAGATACAAGACGGGCGATGAAACGCGGGTCAGTATGTAGGAGCTTCCGCTGAGTTTTAGCCGGTCGTGAACAAGGCGATGGATATTGATTTTGGAAGTTCTAAAAAGTGAAGGAAGGCCTGATGTTCAGATGTTTAGACGTTTAGACGTTTAGAAGTTCAGAAGTCCAGATGTCTCCAAGTGGAGTGATAAAACGACTCATGAGATTTCAGGCCAAACGAGTCGCAGTCTTGTACCTACAACTGTGATGGCTACAGAATTGTTATATCTGACATGCTTTAGACCACCAGACATGCACGTCCTGTACACCTCTACGTCCTATTCTCAAACCCATGCCATCTCGTAGCACAACATGAAGAATGGCACATGCCAGGCAAGCCACTTTGTCCATGTTGAAGAAATGTTTGCATGTAAACACATCCTCTCTCTCCACGACCCTGCCTCCCTCCCTCCCGGGGGATGCGAGTCTGCGCATATACTAACGAACTAACTTTAAAAACCTTGCTGGCGCTCCACTTTCCGAGGGGCAAACGACGGGCTTCACAATCGGCATCTAGACCTGAACCCCTATCCTACAATCGCTATTCGTAGACACATCTTGACATTCGCATATCAGTCAATGACTGACTCCATAAAGCTAGTTGAGCCCTATGAGTGAGTGGGTGGCTTATTCGTAGCACAGAAACGCGACATGTCAGTCGCTTGCCTTTACCATCCTGCCCTTTCTCCACCACACTTTTGATGGACCGAAAAAATGGTGCTCCTGTGTGCATCACCTCGCACGACATTTTAAGTACCAAGAAAGAAGGAATCATTGAGAGTTGCATACCCTATTTGGGCTTTGTTCTCCTGTTTCTTGGGAGGTATCCAGGTAAGTGTCTCGCGTGGAAGGTTTTCGCTTGCTGTGACGAGGTGCAGTGTATTGAAGTCAAGTGTTTCGGCATGAAGCTTTCAGGATTGTTGCTCAGAGGTTTGGCCCGGTATGGGCCTGTGACCAATTTGCAAAATAGGTAGCTATCCAGCCTACGGTAAAGGTTACAGTGCCGTGAAGTTTGAAAGGCCTTCAAGACGGTACTTTCGTACAAGATTTTACCTTGAGAAACAGCCCCTTTCTTCTCGTGATCTGACAGCTCATTCAATTACTTTCAGTCTCTCAATCTGCGTCTCCTATGAATGTTGAAACCTGTTCAAACTTCTCCCACAAAATCATATGCCTCCGAGGGTCGCAGTTGTGCCATTACACTAATAATTCGGAGATTCCTTTCACCCCTGCGATGACCGGCAGCTTATCCGCTACATGCCCCTGAACCTTGCCCCCCCAGAGCAATCAAGCGTCTTGCCTTGTCTGGACAGCAAGTTTCCCATTTTAGGAAGCTGCTAGCGGATGAGAGACCCTCTTCTGTGATGCTGGCCGACCTTCTTCTCGAGCAAGTTTGGGTTGCGAATGACTCGGACATAACACCTCGTCCTGGTTGGTGGTTTTGGTTTGGCCATACAAGTGTGATATGTTCCAGTACCGTATTGCGAATCGTTGACATTTGGTTCATGGTGTGTACTAAACTACGAGAGCAAGAACTCGAAAGACGCAAGCTTTGGACAAAGAGAAGACCGAAGTCCAGGGCTTTGCACAACAGCTTGATGTCTATGCCGCATACCCCGGTTGCACCTCCCGTTCTCGCGCTCTTCCTGTACTTCCCAATTTCCATCTCCGTCTATTGACAATTGCAAGCTCACCAGTTTCTGGCTTTACTAGTACATCCGCAAGCATTATGGATCCTATCGAAAGGTTCCGGATGCGGTATGGGGAGATGACCGCGGCGAGATAATGACCGACGCCATTTCGGAACACTCCATTCTCAAACCCCACAAAGTATCAGCAAAGATAGAGCTTCTGGAAGACTTCTCTCATTGGACTATCTGCTATCTGATATCGATTTTCGAACTGAAGATGTCAAGTCGATCCGAGCGGGCGGTTCCGAGGGGAACGCATGAGGCGTCATAGTAAGCGAACTGAAATTGCTTATTCCAGCAGGTTTGTCAATGTAAACAAAGCTAGTGTTATCGCAGTGGAATTATGGAGGCCTTGTGTTCTTTCATTTTCTTCCCTTTCTTTGCCCATTTGATATCTCGGTCGCTGATGTTCAACCTCCAGCAACCACATTTTAGAGACGAGGCTTACTATATTGTGCAGCACAAGGCATTCGCGTTGTGCAGATGCATGGGGACAAAACAATCACAACTGAATTCGAGGATGTGAGGGTCCAATAGATCTCCCAGATGTACCTTTGATGCGCCCCAATACAAATTTGCCCCTCTGGTTCATGAAAAAAGGGTGACAAGGAATTACACGCGCGAGATCTTCGTGGATTGCGACACTTCGCCAGATGTGAGGTTATGACAAGAAACTTCGCTTTCTTTGATATTACATAGAAGTGAATATCAGCAGGATTTCTGGTATCCATGGTCCCTGCTAGATCTCGCCCCTAGGAGTGATACTTAATTCTCTAGTACTCCTGATGTGGAAGACCTAAGCTCCTTCCTTGATCAGTTTTCACGGCTACTTGCATTTCCACACCCGAACATGTTCGCATACAAGAAAAGTCTCGCGCCCGTTTTTCGGATTGTTTTCGTCCTATGATCCAATTATTCCTCTCTGTTTTGTTGTACATACGGGAAGTGCATGGGTGACCAAATGTTTTGATTCTGAAGGCTGTGGTCTGCGATTACTACACACATCTCTGGGGTGGTTTTCCAAACTCGATTCAGAACAAAGAAAGGAGCGCGGGGAAGTCCGCAAACGCAGTTTTTAATCCTAAGTCTCATTCTTAGCCTCGCGATCAAGAGCTAGATATGGTTGCGGCTACTGAATGTCTAAAGTCAGAAGAGCTGATAATTGCTTGCTCCGTTGTTGCACAAAAGTCTGTGGACGAACCACCACAGTTTCTGATTCCAACTTTCTAGATCTGGTACAGGTGGCCATACAGAGCCTGGTGCCTGGTGCCTGCTTCTTGATTCGACTATTGGTACTACGAGGATATGAGATTCGAGACTCACTACTACTCACACACGTTCGGATGTTGTATCTGTAGTCCCTCAAACTAAGATCAAGCAATGACAGCCTGCAACTAACAACAGTACAATCAAACTGCGTATTTCTCACATCATCCAGATGCTCTGAAACTTTGCGGGGAAATGAGAATCTTCGTAGCAAGTCCCGCACCCTTCATCTTATGGAATCATGCACAAGCCCGGCCGTTGCTCCCGTTAAAAATTTGACAATTGATCAAATCTAGACAGCATGCACACACCCGCTACAGTTTGAGAAAAGGCCACAACATAACTGCTGCCAGTAACCAAATAACATATGTGATTGTTTCTCCCCTCGATATCACAGAATTTCCAACGTTGCTATGGCTGCAAGTCGGGGTTGGAATTCGGAACGTGTTTACCTCGTGATGCATCAATGATGGTGCGAATGAGCGAAAAATGGTAAGTTCAGTCAGGAGGCATGCGCAAGCTTCCCCAATCCCGATGCACATCTGAGAAAACCGCCATGAGAGCATTGTTGGTAGGTGAGCTCTGGGTCCTCTCTTTGTCTCTCTCATCTGTCCTTTCGTCTCCCCTTTCACCTTTCTCTTCATCTATCCTTCGTCTCTCCTTTCGTTTTTCTCTCAGGTTTTCGTTTCTTCTGTCTCCTGCCAGAAATTAATAGCAGTAAGTCTCTTCGGCTGAACACATTGATTTTTAATCTTACAATTAAGCATATTCATCCATGGTCTCAGATGACTCGATGACACTTCGAAGGTAACCCCCGTGTTAGATATTTCCTTGTATTCCAGCAACGTAAGTAAATAAACGTACAATGGAGAGATGGATGGATTTTGCCACTACCGTCGTACCCCCAGCCTAACATCCGTCGAGAGGGTTCCTCAATATCAGGACAGTTGGCGATCCACATACAACACCCACAATGAAACATCACTATGTCGACGTCGAAATTGACGTAAGAGCAAGGAAGAACCGATTCCTTTGGATAGGCAACGATGTAAGTGTTCTTTGCTTCAGCCATTGACTGGGAACAGGTTGCCAAGAGAGGTGGTGGAGGACCTTTTGACATGAATACAATGTGATGTAAGTCGCCCTGTTGATCCTTGTAGAACTGTTGTGGTACATATGAACAATTTGAGGTTCCCGGAGTGCTATTCTCCAGATAACGGGTTCTATTTCTGCGCAGGTGTTCCATTGTTAGCATGAAGCGAGCTCTTGGCAGTCAAAATATGGCCGTGAGATAGAACAGAGTCAAATTCACATTCAATTAGATTGTGAAAAAGATGACAGTGACTTGTATTAAGAAGCATCAAGACAGATACTCCGCAATATGATGGAGTCTATTGCCAATCCACTCCGAATCAGCCATGAGTTTTTCGCAAAAAGAAGATCAGTTGAACACTCACCTATATGTGATGCGGGGAAAAGATGAAATTCTTGAAGTGGCTTACCATTTTGGAATGTTATGAGGCCTAGACTTTAGTTATGTAAAGTTGTGCGAAAATTATCTGGTGAAGATGGGAGGCTTGATAACAATGTTGTATGTATACTTTGCTGCGGCTCACAAGGTTTACACTAGGCGAGGCTGCCAAGAGAATCGCCCGCCACTTCATGAAGCCTCGTCCCTTCTCGCCTTGAGTTTGCTTCAGATCCTTTGACATCCAGGAATCTACAAATCTTCTTCAATAACCAACGGAACACCGTCAAAATGCCGAAAGCAGAATTTGGAACGACCAAACAGTTGAATAACCAGCTCAAATCGAAAGGACTACAGCGTTTACGATGGTACTGCCAGGTATGTCCCCATTTCCTTCGCCTTTCGATCTGAACATCAAAGTAACAATTTCTCTTCGGCCAGGTCTGCGAAAAGCAATGCCGCGATGAAAATGGTTTCAAAATGCACACTCAATCTGAGTCGCACGTCCGAAATATGCTCCTCGTTGGCGAGGATTCCAAGAAATTCATCCAAAACTACAGCAACCAATTCCAGCGGGATTTCCTGTTACTGCTGCGCACTTCCCACGGCGAGAAGCGCGTTCATCTAAATCACTTCTATCAGGAATATATTTCGAATAAGGAGCATGTGCATATGAACTCTACGAAATGGCCATCGTTGATCGAGTTTGGGAAGTATCTTGGAAGGGAGGGTATCTGTAGGGTCGACGAGGATGAGAAGGGACTACATATCGCGTGGATTGATAATAGTCCGGAGAACTTGAGGAGGCAGGATGCTGTGAGGAAGAAGGAGAGGCAGGATAGAGGGGATGAGGAGAGAGAAAATAAGGCAATCAGGGAACAGATCAAGAAGGCGAAGCTGGAGCGAGGGGAGGAGGAGGAAGTAGATGAAGAGGAAAAGGAGCTGAAAAGGGAGGAGGGAGAAAAGATCAAGTTGAATTTTGGAGCAAAATCTGTTGCAAAGGCGGAGAGTTCGAATACGCCAACAGAGACAGCCAAGGCAGACCAGACATTACCAGCACCTGATTTTACTGATGCGAAAGAGACTGGAGAGGCTTCAAGTTTAGAAAACGCAGCTCAAACGGAAGCGTTCTTGACAGACCCAATGCCAGCGCAAGCGCCAACAAAAGTTGCAATGAAGATGGGATTCTCCAGCAAACCAAAGAACGTCTTTGCCGCAGCAAAGAAGAATGTTTTAGGGGGCAAGAAGGCAGTTGGTATCGAGCAGCCTAAGAAGATGAGTGAAGCGGAACGAATTATGAGAGAAGAAATGGAAAGGAAGAACAAGAGAGGACCTCCAGGATTTGGAGGACCTGCACAGAAGAAGCAGAAGTTCTAATTTGAGTTGGCCAAATTTCGGATTTTGTGAGATGGGTAATGCGGGGAATGTTAGGATCATGGAAACGGCGTTGGTTTTGATACCAGTTGTATTTGTGCTTTTTCAATGGTAAAGCTTCGCACCAAAGATAGATCTCAAACTCAAAGCAAAGATCGTTTTAACCCCTAGACCACTTTATTGCCCCTGCCTCAATGTTACGCCATAAACTCCCATTTTAAACTTTGCGCCCTTACACGCATACCAACTAGCCACCCATAAAATATCATCGCAACTCTCTCCCTAATCAACCTCCGTAGCGCTCCCATCCCTAGGAATATACCTAATCTTGAACTCCTCCTCCATACTAATCACCATATCCTCCGGCAAGATTCCCGACACCTTGGTCGCATACACGCCCTTCACATATCCATCTAATCGCTGCCACTTCGCTACCCAGCTTTTGCTTGGATCGGCGAGCGTGATGAGGCCTTCGAAGACTTGAGAGGTGTAATCAGCGACGGCATCGCTGTTGTTTACGAGGTCGAGGAACTCGCAATTGGGACAGCCGTTTCTGAGGAATTTCTGAGAGGGCGGTTAGAGTGTGGGTTGGCTTGGTTTGGTCTGACATGGTCGGGAAGGGAATGGGAGATGGAGGGCATTGGGAGGATGATTTACGTTTTGTGTTTGGACGATTGAGCAGACCATGCAGGCGCGTAGGCTGCGTTGCTGGTTTGGTGCGACGTAATTGTCTCCCATAGTTGCGGATATGGATTTAAACCAGCCGCTGGCTTCCAAAGAGGGTTGGAGGTGTAGATTATGTGGTTCGTAGAAGATGGAAGGGGAAAGTGCAAGAGGACGAGGCTGAACTTTGTAATTCTTGGGAGACTAATCAATCTCACGTGACTTTTACACTCCTCTCCATTCATCACTTGCTTAATCATCGCTCCTTGAAGCAGTATGTATAGATACAATATTATATATGATCTCCTTAATTTTCGTCATGAATCCCAATTTCAGTTCACTTGATATTGGATGTATCGGTGAAAAGGGCCATTTGGCTGAGCCTCTAGCCGAACATGATGCCAACAACCTCCTCTTTTCTGTTCCATTCGCACCTAACTATCTTTCGTCTGAAAAATAAGTACCTCTGTGCTCGTGCTCGTTGGATTTCTAAAAATTGAAACATAAAGGCTTTCTTTGGAGTACAAAGCAATGTTCCAGTCTCAATACCAAAATGGGCGCTTGAAGTAAAACAAATCTCTACCGCCTCTGTTGACGTTGTCTAAAACTCCATCCAAATCCCTAGCGCAACTTTTCAATACATGGCTTATTCTCACAAAAGGGTTTTAGCCTCATCCTTCTGACTACGAATCCGCTGGTTCTCTCCTCAAAGTCTTATGAAGGGTATGCTGCTTCATAAACGCACCACAGATGGTACCCAAAACAGCAATCCCAAGTGCAGTCAAGAAGACAGCTCTTAGAGCAGTCTCGTAACTCTGCATGACACCTTGCTTCCATCCTGGAGGAAGGTGCTTCAATTCATCAAGACTTTCTCTGATGCGTTCAATCTCCTTTTGTGCTCCCTTTCTGCCGTCAAAGTGTGAGTGGAGAGAGGATAATAGGACATTTTGATAAACGGCCGAAGCGATTGTAACGCCAATAGCAGAGCCGGTGGAACGGAAGGCGTAGGTTGCGGAAGTGATGACTGCTTGGTGTTCGTGATCAACCGCGCTGATGACTCCGACTAGAATGTTTGCGTTAGTATTAGGTTTAGAGAGGCACAGAACTCCGTTTTGTTCATTGCAAAATAATGTGAAATCGTCGTCAACGATATTTATAGTTGAATCAAAAATGAGGATATAAAATTGCACTTACGAAGTGTAGTTGTCAGTGTTCCTCCATAGCCAGATCCAATGAGAAACAGATAAATAAGAGGTTGCCAATTGGGAGTGTTGAAATTCATTGTCGCAATGAGCCCGACACCCAGACATATCGATGTGGTAACAACCAATCCAAGAACACGGTATTTGCCGATCTTATTCATAACAATGCCAGCGCCGAGGCTGCCGATAGAAACTCCAACTAATTCAAAAACGACTCAGCTCATTTATTCATGTTGACGATAACAAAACGGCATGATTGAGTAACGAAATTTGCTTACGGGATTGAGGAATGAGTTTCATTCCAGCCGAGGTTGTGGAAAGGCCTTTAACTTGGAAGTAAATGGGCACGTAAAACAGTCCAGCGAAAACGACCATAGTAGTAAGCCAGTTGCAAAGACAAGCTGCCGCGACAGTGCGGTTGAGCAGGAGGTAGACCGGAATTACGGGCTCTGCTGCAATTCGCGC
Organism: Tetracladium marchalianum; assembly: GCA_037074945.1. Classification (NCBI taxonomy): domain Eukaryota; kingdom Fungi; phylum Ascomycota; class Leotiomycetes; order Helotiales; genus Tetracladium; species Tetracladium marchalianum. The sequence continues at coordinate 17,014 of JBAMDN010000845.1, read as the reverse complement.
TTCAACGTAGATGAAGGCAAGCAAGAACACGACTGCAAGCGAGAGCGAGATTAGAACCAAGGGGTGCGTCCAAGGGACAACATTTCCTCCGGAGTTCAGTGCCAACAATAATAGGACAACTATAGAGATACAGAGTCAGCGATACCCCCCCCCCATCAATTCACTAAGAAACAGAGGGTCGGTGAAACATACGAGTTGCGAGAAGTGTAAAAGCGCCCAAGAAATCGACTCGCGAGAGTTTCGACTTTTCTGACTTCTTTGGGGGAATATCAACCACAAACCAGACAGCCACTGCAGATACAAGAACGAACGGGACCTGAATCAAAAATGCCTTTCTCCATCCCCAAGTATCGTTTACCCAACCTCCAAACAAACCTCCAAGACCAGCTCCAGAGCCATAACACAAATTCCCTAATCCCTGAACAATACCTCTCTTCCTTAACGGTACCAAATCACTACCCACGAATGTGCTAATAGCCATCAACCCTCCTCCGCCCATTCCACTAACCACGCGACCAGCGATCATGGAGCTTTCAGAGGTAGCTAATCCGCACATCAAGTTCCCTGCCGCAAACAGTATATTCGAGACCACCAGCCCCGTTCGCCGCGAAAATATATCCGTCAATCGTCCCGACAGAGGCTGACATGCAGCATTGGCAATTAAGTATGCTGATGCGAGCCATGAGAGGAGTGAGAGCGACTTGAAAGAGGATGCGATGGGTACGCTCAACGTAGCGATAATCGTCGAATCGAGGGCGCCGAGAAAGACTCCGAACCAAGTCACACCCATGATGATCGCGAGACGCTTGGTAGATATCTCATCGGGAAGGATGACTTCTTCTGAAGAGGTGGATTGTTCGTTAGAGGGGTTGATGGGAGCACCTAGGAGGGGTGCTCTCTCGTCGGCCTCGTGGGCGGTGCCGTTTATTGAGTGGCTCTCGTTTGCCATTCTGAAGCTGTAGGTCGATTATTTATTTTGATAAATTGTAGTATCTCATGGTCAATGATTCAATGTGGACGTGGTTCCGAAGTGTAAGATTGGGAGTCATCGAGCTTTTTTACTAGAGCTTATCATGCTTGAGCTCGTCATGTCTTGGCGTCCTCTAGGATTAATGATCAAGGAAAGGGGAAGATTACCTACTGTGAGAGTAGTTTTTACAGACCTCCAATCTTTGAAAATGGAAGAAATTTAATTTTTTGTTACTGTTATCATCTGTAAGCTCAGTAACCTTAACTCGTCCAAGATGTCCCAGAGCTGTGGTAGTGACTGTGGCTTTGTACAGTACATACCCTAGGACCCACACCTCGGTAGGTATCTCTCGAGTAGGTACATACAGTACATTAAGTACGTTAATATCAATTGGAATTCAAAATGCACGTAATGTTTTAAGTCACTTCAAACATATATTCATCTACAATCACACAATACCTGAGGCTAGCACCAGGTCGAGTGTTGTATAAGTACATATATTGAAGGGAGATACTGTTAATTGATATTGCTTGTATGCCATACCATAGTACTCTCTAGGTACTGTAAATGGAGTCTGGAAGAGGGGAAGAGGCGAGAATACATTTTTGATTTAGTCTAGAAATGTTTTCAACGCGAAGTAAGAAATCACACCAAAGTTGTTACAGTACTGCTTGAAATGGCTGTGTGTTTCTTCCTTTTTTATTCAATAGATTGACGCCACTTTGGCAGAACAGAGTGGATGGACAAGAACGAACTTATCCACTAAAACTTTAAATCAGATTTGTACTAAAAGTGGTTTCTGTCATCAAATGGAGCTTCATACAGTGCCAGGAAGTTTTCCATGCATTGAACAAGCATTTGTTTGAAACGAAAGAATTCAAGTTTTGGGTCGAGGTTGAAAATGCAAGACTACAAGTAACTGTTATATGTGGAAATATCAAAGAGGCTTCCACTGTCTCCGATGACGCTTCGGCTTCCCCGCTAAAAATAGACGAGGCTCTGGTGGCTCACAAAGACCCGCGTGTTTGAGAAGGCGCGGCGCTCCCGTCTCAGCCTCAGCCAAGCCGTTGCCCTGGTGAGTGAGAAGCCGAATTATTACGCGTCCAAGAAATATACATCCGGCAGATCCTGCCTTGTTCCTACTTCTTCAAATCTTGAAATCTCACCATCAGCTTACTATTTCATTCTTTGCTGTTAACAATCCTTCTCTTTTCGCCTCGCAGATTATCGAACTCAACACGCTTGTTTGCTATATCTCGCTGCCGAATCCTGTACAACGTCAACAAAACAACAAGGCTCCCGACGCACCCGATACTACTTCATTCAACTCAATTCAACTCGATCGAATACAGGACATAACGACACAAATCAGAGGGAGAATCTGCAAAGATGGAGTTCTCGGTGCATAATCTACAGAAGATAAAGCTTGGAGTGCATGCTGTGCAGCTTCTGCTCATGCTGGTTGCTTGGGTCATGGACATCGTGGTCTTCAACAAAGCAAGCATTGGATCGAATGTTGGATGGCATTTCGGTCTATGCTTTCTCACGCTCATTCCAATTATCTTCCTTACAATGACCCCAAGGTTCCCAAGAGCTAGAAAATTTGCCAATCCTTATGCTTTTGCTGGTGTTGACCTCCTGTTCGCCATCTTGTGGCTCTCAGCCTTTGCATCAGTGACGGACTGGAATGCGAAGGGGAAGTGCGGCAATGCCTGTGGTGTATCCAAGGGTGTATCTGGAGTTTCGTTTATTATCTGGTATGTTGAACTTCTCTATCAAGAAAGGGGTTTGGGGAGAGGCTTCGGCTAACACAATCAGGCTCCTATGGTGTCTTTCAACCGCAATCTCAGTATACGGCCTCATTTATTACCGCCGCGAGGGCTACCTTCCTGGATCTTCCCGAGCACCCACAAGCGCACAACACATCGATCCTGATAAGGAAGCCTTTTCTACAGCTCCTCACGACGTATATGCTCCTTTGCACGATGACGATCACCTCGAGTCGGGTAGTAATGTTGGAGCTGGACCTTCCTCGTTTACACTTGGTCAACATTCAGAAGTCCCAAGTTACGGCGCTCCAAGCTACCACAGTGGCAGTGGAGGTTATCAACCTCCACAAGTACACGATGAGCCAACGGGATATTCTGGGTACAACGGTGCAGCATCAGCACATGACGGACCAGCAAAGTTCCCCACAGGTCGATATGACAATCTCTAGTTGGTGATCTCGAGTGTGTTTTGATATTGGCGACGGCGTCTGGGAAACTCTATTATGTTATATGTATTTTGAATTTGATACCATAGATAAGCTATTGGAAAGTTTCTTATACTCAAGGGGAAAGCTGGCTGGGAGTGATGTGGGCAAAAAAACAACAGAAAGAGGGAAAAAATGGTGGTACATGCATATGGAGAATTGGAGCTTCGGATCGTGGTAGTCTTTTCCATTGAGGCTTTTCAGATACTGTACAATATTCGCCTGATCCAACATGAGATCTGCATTCTCAATTGGACTAGTGGGAGAGTTCAGAATCGAAGATATATTTCCCTCAAGCCTGATTGCATTCATCCTTTTTCGGACCGAACAATCTCTGATCTGCACAGGGATGACGATCCTTTGGTCGTCCCTGGTGTGAAGAAAGTTCTTCCCGTTTTCAATCTGTCGCAGAGGGTTGAGAAGTTCTTGACAATTCCATGAATTTCAAAACTTTGAGAGTGGAGAATGGAGATAGCCGCCATCTCTTGTGCCATACTTAATTCAGCGCCAACAAAACTTGCTATTATCCGACCAGGTGTGGAGTAAGGTTGCTGTAGGTGGATCCAAACACTCCATTTCCGCCGGTCTGATGCCGTCACACTCAGCCTCGTCCTCTGCATCCCCTCAATAAAAACATGGCTGTCCCCCCACCATCCATAGCGTATTTATCGAAATGAGCCAGAAAACTACAGATAGACTTAATAGCATATCTGTCCAGCTCAGTAACAAGATCAATTCCTCTTCTGACACACATCAATCCGCCAAAATGCCCAAGGTAAGTTTGACGAACTCCAAACCACCCCCACTATCACGGCTTCGCCCTCAGCGTCATTGAAGCAGGCCACAATGGCTTTGAATTCGGTAGAATTGAGCTAATTCCTCATCAATTGACAGATTACTACTCTCCTCTTCGATTGCGACAACACCCTCGTCCTCTCTGAATCTCTCGCATTCGAAGCATGTGCCGAACTCGCAAACGAGATCCTCGCCAGCCGCAACATTCCCGACCGATACACTGGACCTGAATTGTTGAAGGAGTTTGTCGGACAAAATTTCCGTGGCATGGTAAGTTCGTTCCAGCCTCTCCCACAATCATGTTCATATTCAAGTCTATGTCTTCCCCATCCCACAACATGTGACAAGCAGGAGCAAAAATCTAACATATTAAATCCTGCAGATGGTCTCCCTAAAGGCTAAATTCAAGTATGACATGGAGTCAGCGGAACTCGAATCCTACGTGAGCAAGGAAGAAGACAAAGTAATCTCTAAACTGGTCGAGAAGCTCCAACCCTGCGTCGGCGTCGACGACGAACTTGAGAAGCTCGCCGCCGCCAAAAAATACTACCTCGCGGTGGTCTCATCCTCCGCTCTCCGTCGCGTGCAAGCCTCCATCGACCGTGTCGGCCAAGACAAGTACTTCAAGAAAGAAGATGTCTTTTCCGCCGCAACCTCCCTCCCAACGCCAACGAGCAAGCCCGATCCAGCTATCTATTTGCATGCGATGAAGAAATTGGGGGTTATTGCCGAAGAGTGTGTTGCGGTGGAGGATAGCAAGAGTGGTGCTACTGCGGCGTTTAGAGCGCATATCAAGACGATTGGGTATACCGGCAGCTATGAGGAGGATGAGCGCGAGCACATCACTGAGGTTCTGAAGAATGCTGGATGCGCGGTTATTATGAATCACTGGTCGGAGTTTGAAGGTGCGTTGGCGAAAATTGAGAGTGGTGAGGCGTAGATTTGCTGTTCGTAAAGAAGACTCGATCTGATATCTCTTGCGCGGGAATTTGAGTTATAAAATTGATCTGTGCACTTGTTCTTGCTTGATTTTGCATAGTTGTAAACATCTGATTTAGGTCTTTCTTGTGCAGTAAATTTACAAGAATTTGACAAATCGTGCGGGGGAACACAGATATTCAAAAAGACTGCAGATCTTTAGACCCAAGGTCTTCATTGTATCTAAGCCTTTGCTTTTAGATTGAAGTCTGTTTCAAGGCTTTAAACGAAAGAGCTAAAGTTTCCCTTACTCATACTTGTCTTTTGGTACGAGAGACTGTGAGGTAGGATGCCCAGGATGTTTTTGGATTGATATTTATTATTCGTACTGTACGTCCTTTTGCATTCAGACAATCCAAAAATCGAAGAAAAGAGATATCGAGTTGAGATTGTATCGATCTTGGAATTATGAGGAGCGGTCAAGAGGTAGCTGGTAGGTTAGTAATTGAGATATTTCTCGGACCTGACAGAGGGAGCGAGGACGCCCAGGTTACCCAAGTCCTCGGTCGGAGGAGTAGACACGGCAATATATTCGCAACTTGCGAAATGAGTCAATATGATCTCTTTCATGATACTAGCCATAGATGCTTAACTGCTTAATTTTCTTCAATTTACCAACCTGGGCGACTACTTGTGTGTCAGCAATTCTGTATGGGAGTCAATATGACTCGATTATTGGGCTGAGGATCATCAGTGATTCAAGGAGAAATTCAATCAGGGAATGCCCCTCACGGATTCAGGCCAAAAGCGATTGGATGCCGAAGAGCTGCTTAAGCTGTTTGGTGAGATGGAAGATGTTGAGCACATTTATTGATGAGAGTTCATAGAGAAAGAGTGATGCTTTTAGGACTCACGACTATGTCACGACACGCCCGAAACGCACGGACCAGTTTAGACTTTGCTCTTGACGACAATTATCGGCATCCGCGACGGCGACGGCTACGCGAGACCTAAAAAGGTCAAAAGGTCTTCTGGCCGCCCACATTCGGCTCACTCCCTGTTCTCGTCCTTCATCCCACGTCACCCCTTCCACCACTCTCGAACAACCCACCACTTGAAAATATCACTTTGAACCTGTATCGCAGACTCAAGGTCGACCACACACACTTTCCCCCTTTCTTTTCCCTCTTATTCGCCTCTCTGCGCCGGCAGAGCAACCGCCAGCATGAGTGACCCCCAAGCCAACGAGGCCGAGAAGAACATCGAGATCTGGAAGGTGAAGAAATTGATCAAGCGCCTAGAAGCTGCGAGAGGCAATGGAACCTCCATGATTTCCCTCATTATTCGTGAGTAGCTACATCAGATCTGCGAACCTTTACCCTGCCAACTAACACATTCGCAGCGCCAAAGGATCAAATCTCGCGTGCGGCAAAGATGTTGGCTGAAGAATACGTGCGTGGTGGACTTCTCTCTCTTTTCGTTTGCCCCGCTGACAGAACCTTGTGTAGGGTACCGCCTCGAATATCAAATCCCGAGTCAATCGTCAATCCGTCCTTTCTGCCATTACTTCGACCCAACAAAGACTTAAATTGTACAACAAGGTTCCTACCAATGGTTTGGTCGTTTACTGTGGTGAAATTCTCACCTCCGAAGGCAAGGAACGAAAGGTCAACATCGATTTCGAGCCCTTCAAGCCGATCAATACCTCTCTTTACTTGTGCGACAATAAGTTCCACACCGAGGCACTTGCCGAGCTGTTGGAGTCGGATCAGAAGTTTGGTTTCATCATTATGGATGGTAATGGAGCTTTGTTCGGCACTTTGAGTGGCAACACCCGCGATGTCGTACACAAGTTCTCAGTCGATCTTCCCAAGAAGCACGGTCGTGGTGGTCAATCTGCTCTTCGTTTCGCGCGTCTGCGTGAGGAGAAGCGTCACAACTATGTTCGCAAAGTCGCTGAGTTGGCTGTCCAGAACTTCATCACAGCTGACAAGGTCAATGTCGCTGGTATCATTTTGGCTGGTTCGGCTGATTTCAAGAACGATTTGAACCAATCTGATTTGTTCGATGGTCGTCTCGCAGTCAAGGTCATCAAGGTTGTTGATGTTTCCTATGGAGGAGAGAACGGCTTCAACCAAGCTATCGAACTTTCCGCCGAGACTTTGAGCAACGTCAAGTTCATTCAAGAGAAGAAGCTCATTGGCAAGTACTTTGAGGAGATCAGTCAAGATACCGGACGAGTCTGTTACGGTGTCGAGGATACTTTGAAGGCTTTGGAACTTGGAGCTGTCGAGACTCTCATCGTTTTTGAGAACTTGGAAATCAACCGATGGGTCCTCAAGGACAACCAAGGCTCTCAGATCATTCTCCACACCACCAAGGCTTCTGAAGCTGCCAATCGTGAACAGTTCATGGATCGTGAGACTGGACAGGAGATGGAAGTCGTTGAGCAAGGATCCTTCCTTGAGTGGATTGCCGAGAAGTACAAGGACTTTGGTGCTAATCTTGAGTTCGTCTCCGATCGATCCAGTGAGGGTAACCAGTTTGTCAAGGGCTTCGGTGGTATTGGTGGTATTCTCCGCTACAAGGTCAATTTCGAGCAATTGGCCGAAGTTGATGATGACGATGACTACTACGACGGTATTTTGACTGTACTTGCACATTGAGATCCACGCTAATTCTTTTCTAGATTGACAGTTTGATGCCCTCGCAGTGAGCGAGGACCCAACTCCAGTTGTACCATCAAGTCTGTCACCTCGCCTTAGTGCCGTGCAGCAGATCCAGAAGCAGCCCGTAGTCAGAGCTGACCCCACCGCTCCGAGAGGATCGGTGGTTCGCCCCAGCCCGCTCCGGATGGTTCAGATGGCCACTTGAGTTGATCACATACGAATATCAGAGGTAACTAAGGTCCCATCTGTGCTGTAGAATGATTTTAAATGATTCCTTAGGGTGACATACTCAATTAAACTATTGGGTTAGCTCTGGTATTTCTGTTGCGGACGTTTGTGCTTAGCATAAAATGCGTCGGGCGAAGTTGCTTATTCCTGCTCATTGCTAGATTCGAGGAGACAAAAAACGTTGTTCATTTCAGGGAGCTATCCTACATATTCTAGTCCACTATTTGAAGGGTTGGAAGGAGGTATTTAGCATCTATTAATTCAACCTGTTCTGGCTACCTTAAGATTTCGTGTTTGTTTCCCTGTGACTTGAGGCTGTTTTGATTGTGCGCTGAATGCGGCAGGTGGGGTTGATGGCGGGGTAGTCTGAGGCGTAATTAGTGTATGGAGGGGGACTTGGGCACATGGAAGTATTATCCTCATATCATTTTGACGTGCAGTAGTTGACAGCTGGTTGTTTCGCTTCAATCCAATATTTAATTGTTAAGAATGGAATATAGCTGTGAAAGAATGCGCGGCGAATCGTGCTTGGATCCTACAACCAAAACTCATGACTCTCACTCATTCCATCATGGTGGGATGAGTCTAAGCGGGGTTGAAGGTATTGCCGACATCGCGTCTTCCACAAATTTTGACGTCGAAGGAATCGTCAGCTTCACTCTCTACTGTGAACTTCACATATTATAACCTAATCTCAACCCGATTAAGACGAGTCATTGAAGTAACCGGATCGGATCTCGGACTCGAATCTTGAGCTTCACTTTCATCTTCCTCATCCTTAAGTTACTTCACTTCGAGAGCTTGCTGTACGCAATCGCGCGATTCGAAACCCTGCGCGCATCCAGGCAAAGCGGTTCCCCGGACCAGCAAGGCAATTGAAAGAGACGATCTATCTCTGACTTCACTTTACTTTGGTCACTCGCCATTCACCTTCGCGCATAGAATTCACCCGAGATAGAGCCATCACTTGATCCAGATCCAGCATCCGAATCTGACGACGACCCAAAGATAGATACCTCACAACACAACACAGCACTACCTCTTACAAGCGTCATGGCATCCTCAATATCTCTCGACGATGAGATACGAGGCGTCCCAATCGTCTCCTTCTTGGGCCCGAGCACTTCTTATACCCATCAGGTATCTTCTCCCCCCTCTTCTTCTACTTCCACTTCTCAGCGTACTCCGCGACCTTTGAGTCGGCCTCTTCCATCTTTTCCTTGCTCGTCGAGGTCAAGAAGTGTTTCAACTTCGCCTTCGCCTGCAACCGAACAATCTATTCCTTCTTCGCGTTCAATCTCGTCTCTTTCCACTCCTCCTTCGCCTGCTGGATCAGTTGGATCTGCGTTTGCTGCTGCTTCCTCATCATCACCTGTGTACACGCTTGCGGAACATACGAAACCAGCTTGGTTGTTTGGACTAACGGATTACGATGTTGCGCAGGCGGCTATGGGGGCTTTTGAGGGTGATAAATATGATTATAAAGCTGTAGCTGGGATCCAAGGTTTGTTAGTTTACTATGTTATGCTCTTTTCAACTACCAAATCATAATAATTTGAGCATATTGCTAACGCCAAATAGATGTATTCGAAGACGTCCAATTCGGTAACTCAACCCTTGGTGTCGTTCCTCTGGAAAACTCCACCAATGGCGCCGTCATTTTCACACTCGATCTCCTGGCTGATCGACACTCTCAATTCCCAGATATCACTATCTGTGGTGAGGCTTATCTGGACGTCTCTCATTACTTACTGGGTCACAAACCACCGTCAAATCCAACCTACAACATGGAGTCTCCGGAACTTCTCTCTGGCGCTTGCACACCCACGAAAAAAGTTCCTACGCCTATCAAACCTCGTGTACAGCCTCTGTGTAGCTTGAAACACATACAAAGAATCTATACACACCCACAAGCTTGGGGGCAGTGCGAGATCTTCTTGGGTGCGTATTTGAAGGGAATTGAGAGGATTGATGTCAGTTCTACGAGCAGGGCAGCAGAGATGGTGAAAGAAGATGCTACTGGAACGAGTGCAGCCATCGCAAGTGTCATTGCAGCGGAGATTCAAAACATCGATATCTTAGCTCGAGGAATCGAAGATAGAACAGACAACACCACGCGATTCTTTGTTATTCGAAAGGGAATTGCACCAGCGGGTGTAGCGGTTGGTCCGAAAACGAAGAGTATGGTAACATTTACAGTGGATCATCATCAACCTGGAGCGCTGAGTTCGGTGCTGGAATGTTTCAGAGAGAGGGGGATCAATCTGACGAGTATCAATAGTAGGCCGACGAGGGTCGTGCCGTTTCAGTATATTTTCTTTGTGGAGTTTGAGGGGAGTCGCTTGGGTGGGGAGCGGCAGGCGGATGTACAGAGTGCCTTGGATGCGTTGGAGGGATTTGTAGGGAAGTGGAGGTGGATGGGAAGTTGGGATGATAAGTTAGGAAAGAAGGTGGGTAAGAAAGAGACTTGAAGGTGATTTGTGGGAAGTATTTGGATGGATGAACATGATAGATATACTCAAGTATTGAATTACTGAGAGATGAGGATGAAGGATCAGGAAATCTGGAGCTGGAGCTGGAACTCCGATGTGCGGGATTCTTATCGTCGATAAGCACCCCTGCTCATCGCCTGCCAAGACTTAGGCTCAAGCTTTCGAGAAGATGACGCGAAAGAAACAAATATCCCAAAGATATTACCATCCTCAATACTACACGAAACATAATGCGTGCTTCCCGTCAAAACTCATTATGAGGACATCCACACTCTTTCATCTGCGGCCAGCACCCCGCTATCTCGCCCCTTTCCGTTCTTTTCGTCAATATTCCACGACTACATCTAATACCAACACTAGCAGAAGTAGTAGCAGCAACATCACCAATCTTGAATCCTCTCTCCGCCAAACCCTCCTCGCACGCCCACCACACATAATCCACGACTACCTCACACCCACCCCATCTCACCTACTCTCCCTGACCCTCTCCTCCCTCCTCCCACCCGCCTGCCACGCACCTCACCTCACCATTTCCACCCCAACAAATCCTCCCCACCTCCCTGGCAGGCACGACGAACTCTCCCTCCCCCAAGGCCACCACCTCGTCTACTTCTCCGCACAACTCCCCCTCACCTCCCTCCTCCCCGACGGCACCGACAACCTCCACTCTCCCGGCGCACCATTCACACGGCGTCTCTGGGGCGGCGGCTCACTACTCTTTAACACTGAACGCAGAAACCAGTTAGATCTCGATTGTGCGCGTGCAGTATGTATAGAGAAGATCACGGATGTTTCGGTCAAAGGACGAGAAGGGGAGGAAAAAGTTACGGTGGGAGTGGAGAGAAGAGTTGGATTAGTGGGGAGGAAAGTGAGCGATAGAGCTCATGATTCTTTTGACGAGGAATGGCCTCTAAGAATGGAGGAGCGGATTAGGGAATTGGAATTAGTCGGGCAAGATGGGATGGTAGGGGGTTTAGAGGGATTGGCGCTGGTGGAGAGGAGGGAGTTGGTGTTTTTGAGAGATGGAGATGTCGTTGGCGGTGCAGGGAAAGAGACGAGAGCTATCAAGGTACCACATCAGGAACCGGATTTCAGTGTTTCGATCACGCCAACGAAACACTTATTGTTTAGGTTCTCGGCGTTGTCGTATAACGCCCACTCTATACATTTGGATTCGCAGTATACAAAGGATGTGGAGGGGTATAGGGGTTTATTGGTTCATGGACCGTTGACGTTAGTGTTGATGTTGGAGGTGTTAAAGTCGCAGTTAAGCCCTGGTACGATGGTGGAGAAGTTTGAGTATAGAAATTTGGCGCCCCTGGTGGTGGGCGAGGAGTGTAGGATTTGTGTGAAAAAGATGGAGGGCAGGTGGGATATTTGGATTGAAAGGGGGGATGGGGGGTTGGCTGTCAGAGGGAAGGCAGTTGTTGGGGTTGTGGATGGGGCGAAGGAGGAATTACATTGAGGAAATTCTTCTACAGTACTTTCAAAGGGCGCATTTGTGGGTAGGTGAGCGAGGCAGGTGACATTGAAGAGAAATTCCATTTCGAACAGAAATTTTAGGAACTTTACATGAGGTGAGGATTTCGATATTGTTGATATTGCAAGAGAGGGGTTTGGCAGATTGCTAAAACCTTATTGTTTCATTGTCAATTTGAGCCTCAAGGACGCGGCTGTATCAGATATATTGGATCATTTGGAAGCCGATGGTTCACCGGGGTTGTCCAGGGAGGCTTAAACTTGCAGCCGAGCTTCGGGGTGAGCGGAAGCAACGTAATATATGAGATCTTGGATGGGCGAGGAAGTGATGGGAGGAGGGACAAGTTATCACGAGTCATGATTAAGAGGTATCTTCAGCTGTAACATATTGTACAACATTGATAGAAACTCACTCGAGAGATGGGCAACAGGAATAGAACCACTACTCACTTCTTGTCAACATAGAGAGTTCTCGGAAGGAGGTGAAGAAGGAAGTACCATACTCGAGTAGTTCCTCCTCGCTTGCTTGCTCACGCTTGACGGGACGAACTATCTGGTTCTCGTTTTTCCATCGACCCCTTGATGCCTAGGGATGTAAACAAACGCGTAGCACACCCCCACTTGTCAGGATAAAAGCTTTTTTCTTGATATGACACGAACGAACTACAAGCTGCGATGAAACGATTTTGCAGGTGAAAAAGAACAAAAGTCTCGTATCCAGCTGGGCCACTTGACCCGAGTGTCACACTGGCCTTCTCGCCAATTGATAGGGACGATGGTGCTGGCCAATCACGGTACTTGTTGACCAGGGATGCAGCTCGACCAGGGTCGTTTGAAGGAAAGTTCGTCATCGTAATTCCTTGGCCGCTGGCACCACAAGCAGCACTGGACAGCGTAGCGCGTGAAGTACCAAACAACCTCTACAGAACTCTAATCGTTCTATCATCTGGGACCCTTTCAATGAGAAACGTTCAAAATTTCTGCCTCAACCCTTCGTCCCGAGTGTGATAAATTCTCTAAATTACTGCGATTGGCATGCGAGAAGTGGTTGTTGTCGTTGTGGTTGTGGATAGCTAACACTACTGGGAGAATTCCAGTCCACAACGACCCTGCATAGAATCAGCGATCTCTCCCCCATAGCTCCGGGAAGAAGAAGCAGTGCAGTGAAAAAGAAAGTGACCGTCTCTCGTCTTTGAACATCTAATGACGCGAACGTGGCTGACGACCTCTACCTTCTTCTCTAATTCTTCTTCTTCTTCACTTCGGTCACTCTTATGATTGACAATCGCATCTAGACATATCGCCAAACTCAAAGCCACCCTGGGCAACAAACAGCTCACTATCTACTCACCATCCTCCTCATCTTTGACACGCCTCGAGCTCACCTATCTCGCGGGTGGAATCGCCTTTAGCCTTACGATCCCATTCACCAAAACAACGACCACGAGTACGAGTTTCAACCTACCCTTCACGAACGAATCCTCCCAACAAACCTATCTACGAATGCTCCTCTCACGCCCTCGCCCTTGACCCGCGATCTGGTCCTCGATCTCCCTCTCCCATCTACAATCCTTCCACACTCACTCTCATTCAACGCAATGGCGCCCACCTCCAAGGAAGTGGGAGATAGCAAAGCACGCCGAAAGAGCACCAGCTTCTTCTTACGCCCCACCCTCTCAAGCCTAGCACAGATCAACACAGATGTTGCAAAAGATGGAAAGAAAGATGGCAAGAAGGCCTCCTACAAGCGAGCGTCCATGTTCGGTCCAACAGCCAGCCCGCACTTGACGCAAGACTACACACCGAGTCCTACAGGGAGCGAACACTCGCCCAAACTGCGACCACGAACACTGCAGAAGGGCAGACCAAACAGTATCTTTGGCTCGTTAGGGAAGAAGAACACATTCAGTCTCGCAGAGGATAGGGATAGTTCCTCTGACGTACTGTTTGGGACCACACCCGATAGTCCGGCGGATGAGGGCACGGCGCATAGATTCGCTGCTGCTGGGAAGTCGGTGCTCCATCATGGGGAGGTACAGACGACAAGTGGGATGTTTAGGAAGAAGAAGGAATACCTGGTCTTGACGGATACCCATTTATTGCGCTTCAAGAGTCAGTCGAGAGCTTCGGATGCATTTCCTAGTATTCCTTCTGCGTATGGAAGATCGACTACGAGACACCCTTCTACGACTTCGATTGGGTCCATAAGCGAAGCGCAATCAACTCATTCGCATGCTTCTAATGAGAATGAGAATAGGATTTCATTGAAGCAGGTGGTGACGGCGTATAAACTGGAGGATGGGAAACCTTTCTTTACTACAGAGGTGGTATGGTTAGACGAGGAATATCATGGTATAGGCTCTATCCAGCTTATGCTACATGATCCCAAGGAGGCAGATTTATGGCATACTTCGATTCGAGCAGCGGCTCAGAAGGCGAGATTGATTATGGAGACTCCATATCCGGAGCGCATTATTGCGTATCTCGTTCGAGCGTTGGAATTGGTGGCCGACTACGACGCTGAGCATTTCCAAGTTTTTAGAGTCGTCAGGAGGGGAGTAAAAGGTGGAAAATCATCTTCAGATGACTTGCAGAAACTTGGCTCTTCAGTCTTCTATATGGTAGTTGGTATCAATAGGGTGCATCTAATCCCCTTGCCAGACTTCACAGAACCATCGGGACGGGAACTTTCTTCAAAGGCAACGAGAAATGTCTTTGGAATTGTGACGCTGGTCTCGATGAATGTGAATTACATTGATGATCGATTCGAGCTTTCGTTCCGAATACCGATGCAGAGCACGACGAGGTTGGAAATGGCAGCTTCGGCGACACCTGATATAGCTACGGTGCTGGTCAGGTCGTTGTTATATCTGAAACCGCAGTGGTTGGATTATAATTTCCAATTTAACGGACCCAGAAGGTTGTTGGAGAGTGTGGATGCGCCAGTCATTGAATTTGAAGATGACTTGGGTGCATTTGATCGCACGCTGGTAGCTTATTGCATGGCATATAATGTAAGTTTCTACTGACCGCTCTAGATGGCTGGACCGGAGCTAACAATCACAGGTCAACCCAGCAAATATTCGATACACGGTCAACATGGACGTTGAAGACGCACCAGAGTTCATGCTATGCCAATCAGCCAAAGGCGGATCATACACACGCTTAGAACTCCTCGCCATCTTCCGCTCACTTCGATACAACGAATCCTTCAATTCCATCTCATTCAGGGGCATGGACCTCGAACCACTCCACAGCAAATTCGATAGTATTGGTGCTGATCACATTGCGTGGACGAGTCGTTCGGGGTTGTCCATCAATAAATATTTCAACATCTCACCACAGGATAAATCTCTGCTCCACCAGGAAGTGCAAGCTCTGGCTTTAAAATCAAATCGCTTGAGGCGATTAGATTTTGGGTACTGTCTGCCGAGGAGACGACCGAAGGATACTTTTGATATCGAGGGGAATAGTGTGGAGAAAGATCCTGGAACGGAAATTGTGGCGGGTTTGTTGCCGGTTTGCAGAGCTCAGTTGACGAATGTTAATTGGATTGTGCTGAGTGGTATTGAGTTGGGAGAGACGGATTTTGATGATATCAGTATGTTTCTTTATATGTGGAGTTGAGTTGTCTGTGCGCACTAACACGTTTTAGTACCTGCTCTTGATGAGATGCAATCTCAAATTAGAGCTATTGAGTGTGGCAACTGCCATTTAACAGATAGAGGAATCATGCAGCTCTTGGGACACATGGAGAGACAGAATGCCACTCTTGAGTGTATCAATATTGCAGACAATCCTGGCAAGGTGCACGTTGATCGATTCCAAGTTGCTTTGAGTCGATTCGCAAAACTTCGAAGATTAGAACTTTCGCGAATCACGAAAACTTTCGGGGACGAACCTCTTTTCAAGCCGGAAGTGATGTTGTCATGGAGATTAGAGGAGCTCAATATGAGTGGTGTTCCTGTAAGTTCTGCTTTTCAAATCGTGAAATTCGGCTAATTGTAAACAGACAAACGAGTTGACCCTTGACTCAATCTCAACGTATCTGGCAAGCCCAATGTCAGATAGCTTACGAGTAGTACGAATGGATCAATGTAACCTCTCCGGCATGCACATCGCCCTCCTAATGCGATCAATGAGTCGCCGCTCTGGCGAAGCCCGCGAACTTCATCTCTCCGTCAGCGCGAACCGTCTTGAAAAAGGAATCCGCGATATCATTCAAGCGATCAAAGACGACATGACCCCAGCCTATCTCTCTATCCGCATGATCGAATTCGTCAAGGAGGACCATTGCAAACAACTTCTCCAGGCCGTCAAAGTCAACAAAACCCTTCGACATCTCGATATTTCTAAAGCTTCTCTCCCTTATGATGCCAGTGACGAGACGTGCGATGCGTTACGCGACCTTTTCGCTGAGAATGATACGTTGGAGGAATTCGACATCTCCGGCGAACATGCACATCTCGAAGTAGCTCGTTTCGGAATCGGCCTAAGTCAAGCTCTAAATGGTCTAAAATACAACAAAACGCTCAAAGTTCTACGAATCGAATATCAAAACCTCGGTCTTGAAGGTGCCAATACCCTTTCCTCCGTCTTGGAGACCAACACCACCCTAACGCACATCTATTGCGAACACAACGACATCAATCTACAAGGTTTTACGACGCTAGTGAACGCCCTAGCAAACAACATGGCCGTAGTAGATAAGCCAGTAATCCAGCTCAACTTCCATCTGTCTTCACGATAATCTATCAACACATTCATCAAGCCTGTCAACCAAGACTCTCACCATCATCTCCTTCACAGTCCATTCTTATCCACCGATCAAACAAACCTCTCAACAAGCGAGAGGCACAGGATCCGTCACGCACTCCTTTCATTAACAATTAATCAATATGTACAAACAGAGAGGAAGCTAGTCCTACCAAGATATGGATAAAACACTCACGCAATATATGTGTTTCCATTCCATTCGTCCTTTGATCAAGAGCATGACAAATATGGGTCCCATATCCTACTAGAAATCTACAGAGGTGTATTTAGCCTACTCCACATCTGACACTTTACTGGAGTGCACATGTATGTCAAGAAAAAACGTGCTCATAATCAAGAGATGAACTTCTTTTTTATATAAAGGTGTTTGTGTTTCCCGTCCTCAAGTTGATTTGACGCTTCATTTTCCATTGTTCTCAACTTTGATGAGATT